>JAPTHA010186373.1:2138-12430 GCA_029814585.1 Gymnapogon annona | reverse complement strand
ATTGCAGTGACGCCGGCTCGGCGCCAATGACGCCGAGCATCGAGAGGTGTTGGTCAACGGCAGATAGAAGGTGGGGTGATGTTAGTGAGCACAAGCTACTGATGGTGACAGCAGCTGGAGGGCCCCATCCAAACCTACCAAAACCCAGCAGTAGCTTCAAAGACACAACAGGGACCCTGGCCAAGAAATCAAGAAGGCTCATCAGTTGCACGAGGCACATTCAAGATTCGAGATCAACTTTATTGTCGTACGAAATTGCATTTCATTGGCTCACACATAAAAGCAAGAAATATAAGAAACACCATTAGCAGCCAAGAGTCTAGAGCAGGAACTTCAGAGCATGTGGGTAAGGTGGTCAAGCATAAAAAGGATAAAATGGATATAAAAAGGATCAAATGGACAAAAACCACATCATAAAATATGACAAGCAATAGATAAAGTTAAACGAATAGCACATAAAGCCTATTGCACTAAAAGGGTATTTTCATAAAAGGAACTGTGTGCATTGTATTGCACGGCACAGTTTGGTACACGGTAATGCAAAGTCTAAACAGAGCCATCTTTGGAAGAAAAAGAAGGTATAGAAGAATATGATAAAATGAAGTAAAGGTATGCAGAACAGAAGAAAGAAGTGATTGAGAGGGGGGAAGAAAAAAAAAAAAGCCAAGCCACAAAGGAAGAACATAATCAACCTGCACTAGAAAAGAGAGAGAAATTGGACAATGGGAAAAAAAAAGAGTACATTTGAGGAAGAAAGCAGAAAGTAGGACATACAGTTGAGAGGAAAAACCGAGGAGGGAAATAATGGAAGAGGAGGGACGTAAAGAAGTGCATTGGTGAAAAAGCAGGGACAGACTGGAATGAAGGGGGAGGAAAAATCCAAACGGACTTTGGCACCAGGTCGAGAGAAAGGACAGAACCGAGACGGATTTTTATGCGAACGTGAAAAGAACAAGCGGCGGCTGAGAGAGAGAGAGAGAGAGAAGCAGATGCACAATGAGTAAAAACAGATGAAGCCAAGGGATTAAAAAGAGGCTGAAGACACACACACACACACACACAGAAAAGGGCTGCAATGCATTCCCTGTGGTCTCCCACTAGAGGGAGCACTTCACATCCTCACTTGAACTCTTATAAATTCTAATTTGCCTGATAAAACGGATCCTTCACACGACTGTTACTGTGAAACGACTGCCGTGGAAACCATCCTTTCCCCAGAATCGTTGCGAGAGGAAGGACGAGACGAGTCGTCAAGAACCAGAGGAGCAGATAGATGCAGCAGTAGTCGGAGAACGTTCACGCAGAAGGCTTGATTCATCTCACCCAGGACCACTACCTCCCACCATTTCCATTTCACTCTATTTTTATTCCGATTTCCTTTTTTCTCTACAAACCCATGACCACACCCTCTTAATTGTCGACTCTGTGTGACCAGCTGCATCTGTTTCTCCTCCATCTAGTCAAAAGATTGCCACCGATGTCTTTAAAATGGGAGGCCGTGCACGACGTGGACAGTAATTGCTACACTGCCGTTCCACGCATATCTCAAAGCAGCACCTAGCTAATTGTGAGCGCAGTCGGAACACATGCATGTAATTGGTCAAACCGGTAGGGTTAATTACCATGAAAAACACATTGTATCCCCCGGACTATAAAAGCGAAAAAATGGAAAATTCCGCAGCTAAAAGGTGTTTTTTTTTTTCTTTTTTTTTTTTTTTTTAACACCTGGCAGAATGATTTGTACACCTTTTATAAGTGTTTACAGGCAGGAAAACCGTGACAACCCTGCTGCTAATTAGATTTTAAAGATATACTTAACTGCGTTCCTTCATTTGCTGTTGTTGAGGTGAGTCACTGTGACTCGCATTAACCCATCGACAGGTACAGTCTATCATTCGCGCCAAATCGCGAGGCACATTGGAAACACCCACTTTTACACGCCGGCGCTGCCTGTTATCCATATACTTCTCCATCCATCTGCCACCTCATTTATCCCCGTCCATTTCCTTTCCGCTGCTTCTTTTTCTCCCTTTCATCCTCACTGTCTTTTGGTTTACTACTGCCCTCTCCTCCACGCATTAAAAGCGTCTCAGTGTTCCGTTCAGTATGCACACGCACACACACCTCCTTGGCCCCGTGTGTTGTGTTATTGCGCAAGGCAGGAGCGTGGGTAGAGAGACCCCTGGGGAGTGGAAGTAGGTACTGCAGAGCTGAGAGGTGGTCTTATTTTAGATCACTGCAGCAGCGCGGAGCAAAAGTGAAGTCGTTAAGATGCAGCCGTACACTTTGAGCTCTGCTTTTAGGTCCAGAGTAACTCCCGCTAGTCTTTAATAACTCGCCTTTCTGCCAACACTTTTAGTAACTTTCATCAAGCCCAGCTGCGCCACATTGTCACGCGCTCCCCAGAAAGGCTTGCATGGAATCCCAAAGCCGTCTGCAGCTTCTCACACTGTTTGCAAGCGAAACACTTCGTTAACAAAGCAAAGGCGAGAGAACCACCGCAAACCCGTTTTGCTTTTTGTTCTAATTGCTGCGGAATTGTTTGCCAGTCCCCAAGTGACAGTTAACTTATGTTTCAGGTTTTGAACTAATTGCGTGACCTTGTGTGTAACGAGAGGTAGATTACCGATGTCATTTCTAGCTTAAGCACGTTGTGTGTTGTGAATGTTGCCCTGTAGTGTATGAATGGAACTGTAATATTGCCTGATGAAAAATCTAAATCGAATGTTTCTTTTATTAAAAACGCATTGTTGAAAAATGGAGCATTTGCCGAATTTGCAGATGATGACAGAATTTCTCATTTTCTGAGAACCCTCCAGACGTCCCTCCTTAAGGACACTTGGGGATTCCCTGACCTCATTTTTTCTTTTTTTGGTAGAATTACAATGTTGGTGTACTTCTGAAACGTTATGTATGAAGCTTATATAAAAATGGTGTTTGGCACAGACAATAACTCCTAATTAAAGCTTGGACATTGCCTCCACATTCAACAGCCACAGTCCGGCCACCGTCAACCTTCATCTTCCTTAATTCCGGAACCATTGACTCTATAACAGACATATGCGACTGTTACACCCAAAGTTCATTGAAGAGAATTGAGTGATAATAAGTTTGCTCAGCGTCGATGAAGCTTCTTTGACACACTGACAAAGTGATGCTAATTGCCAAGTGCCACTGAGAAGTATGCAATTAATGCGTGGCGAACAACCTGGGAAACAGCGTGATGACAGACTCTCTGTATCCTTTTAGCTTTATTTGGCGTTTTGTCTGCAGAGGATTCCCAAACCATTGAATTTGTCAAGTGTTCTTCAACCTGATGCCAGATGTGAGAGTTGGTGATTTGCTAATCAGCAACTCTGCGTGTGAAAACTGGGACCAAAGGGTGTCATCCTTTGAACAACCATGAAATGTTCTAGTATTGTTATATCTCATGCCCATGTGAAATGCTTTAATACAAATGTGTTAATGTCTTTTTCTCTCTTGAACTGTTCACAATAATGTTGTTGTTCAATGACTGCTTTTTTTTCTGTCTGTGATTCTAGCTTAATTTACTTCATTGCACATTTCTAAAGTGTTTTCACATTCCGGACAGCTATTTCAAGTTGAAATGTAATCATACAATATCTAAACATTTCATAAATCTGTTTAACTTGTTAGAACATTTAAAATAATTTAAACACAAGGTAACTAGAATGCTGTTAACTTGTCTAACCAAACAAACCCGAAAACACATCCTCAAGTTCTTCCTGTCCTAACTAAAGCTGATTTAAAGTACATAACTTGCTAAACATTTGCCATGTTGCCCTTCTAACCTCTAACCTTTCAACTTCCAGATCTCTTTGTAACTTCTCTTAATTTGTCTTCTCTAAATTTCTTAAAGGGAACTTTGATAATGAACGCCTGGCTATTGCTAGACAAAGAATCCCATACCGACTCGGTCGGGTAGTTGACGAGTGGCTACTCGACAAAGGTAATAAAATCCCTTTAACTCCACTAATGATCTAACCGCCTAACCTACCGTTAACCATCACTCTGGAGGAGGTGCAGTTCCATGTCACAAGGGTGACAGTAATTTAACTGTTTAACAGAAACACAGGTTCCTTCTTTAACCCGGAACGAAAATAACTCCAATAACAATTGGCTGGTGCATCATAACTCTCCCTCTTAGCATTGACATCTGGAAACCACCAAGAAAAAAAAAATCGCACACACATACAGGAAAAAAAAAACCAACTTAACCTGTGCTCATCTACTAAAACTAGAATGTACTCATGCATGAGAAGCTAATCCAGAGATGCCTGAGTGCGATAATTGGAACGCTGTATATTTTCAGTTACTGTTCATTCTTCTCTATTGATGAACAAAGATTCGAGGAACTATATCCAAAAGCACCTTAAACTGGGGCTGCATCTCTTCAGAGAATTAACCCCCAAATAACCCGACATAACCCCCTAATAACCTGACCACATGTAAATAGACTTCTGATTTCGTTTGCTTCTTTCCTGTGTCTTTTGTTTGACTGGATGTGAACTTTGGTCGTGAAAACAGAAAAGAAAAAAAAAAAAAAAAGACCTGGATATTCAGGAGAACGAATCCCCCATGAAAGTCACTAAAAGTTAAAGGGACTGTTGAAGTGTTTGATCAGTAATCACTCTACACTCATTAGATCGTGTGGACGCTTTTTTTTTTCCTGCCCTCATCACGCATAACCAGCTGTAAGCACCAAATGTGGTCGCATCAAAGTAATGATTCTTTAACCCTTTGAGTGCTGAATGTCCCAACCTCTTTGTCTTTGTCTTGTGTCGTGTGTTTGTGCTGCTGAAGGTGGTTGATTCTTATTTGAAAACAAACAAACAAACAAACGGAAAAAAAAACATTAGTATAGGCAAAGCACAAAGCAATAAAGATGGTAGCCTCTGTGTTGCAGTGGAAACACCGAAGATGCGTTTTAATACTGCATGAGAGTAGATACGGTGCCTTTTAACAGGATGAAAGTGACAGTAGAGGGATGAAAGCAGTGTATTTTTTTTTTTGGGGGGTTAGTTTTGCTACAGATTATCGCAGTGTCCAAAAGATCGAAGAATTTAACTGTAAGCGTTCAATTCCCCATTTGCATATGTGACATATCGAGATTATCCCGAATTAAAAGGTTTCTAGCACTAACCGTTTTAGCTTTAGGGTTCTGGAGATGTGGCATTGTGAACGGTAACGCATGCAAGGACGGATTCAGAAGATAACATTTGTCTCCGAGAGCAAAATTAAGTATTCATGCATCAGACAAACAAGATAAATGAAGCGCTGGCATATTTATTTCATGGAAACAAAACAATCCTTGCATTCATCTCCAGCTGCTATAGACGTCTTCTGCTCTCCTCCTCCTCCGGTGCGTCGGGTGTGCACTCGTGCTGAGGGTAGCCAGGACACAAATTAGAATTAAAAAGGCTTGGGAAATGAAAGTTGAATGAAAAACTGGATCAATAAAAAATGACTTGCCCACTTATGAAATGATTTGTGCATATCGTGAAACTCTAAAGAGAATGAGCTTCAAACCCTATGTATAATTCTCTTTCTTCTGTAGTTTGGAAATGAGTGCAGCCAAATCATTTAGATGAGAGTGTACGAGGATGAAGTAGGAAGACGATATAAACAAATCATTCCCTTCAAACCTCGAGTGAGGCCTTTGATCAAGGAATTTCTCTTATTTGTTCATTTGATTGGATCTGTCGGAGAATGTCATATGCGTGACGTGGACTAAAGAGGCAAAGTGGTTTTGGGAAAAACCGTTTCGGAAAATACTAGTTGCATAAAAGGACGTGTTAGTTGAGGTCATGAGGGGGATTAGTGGACATTTTGGAGCTCAAAGGGTTAAAACCTGCGAATTGCTTTGAGAAAGAACTGGCTAGTTCTTAAAGCTAAGAAACTAAGCTAAGCTAAGCAGAATCTAACCACCTAACAGCAAATCAAACTCCACCCACACTAACCACTGAGGGCTTCTCTTACCACACCCCATCGCACTTTCCAACCCCCCAAACTGAATTCAACTATTTTGGCCTTTTCCCAGCGTTGCCCTGCTGGTGACAAATTGAGAGAGCCCTCAGTTATAACCTTGTTATAAATGATGATTAATGTTTGAACGCAATTGGACCTGGATGTCGGTATTTGGAAGAACTTGGACAGGTTGCGTGATCCATCAAGACAAAAAAAAAAAAAATGAACAAAAAATAAACCTAAATATACATCTAACCATGATCTAACTACAACTAAAAGCCAAAAAAAAACAAAAAAAAAACGTGGAAACACATCTCCCCATGTCCTCGCCTCCCTGTTATGCAAAAACTCAGAGGGTTAAAAACAAAAGTAAACGACGCCAAATTCCACTAAGACGCACCTGCTCTGGATCTGCATCTTCTATTTAAAACGACATGAACCCGAATGCCTCTTTGAGCACGAGGAAACAAAAGAAGGTCCCTTTAACGTTTATTGTTTTCACCGCTGATGAAATGGACTGTGTTTCACCTGTTAAGGTTCTCGATGCTGTTGTTGCTTGTGATGTCATTTGCTCTGCAGCGTGAATGGCGTGCGAATGTGTTAATGTGCGAGTGGAACACACTGTGGGGAAACGCATGGATCATTTTCCATTTAATAGCGGTGTAGGAACAGTCCAGACTCTGTGACCAATATGTGGTTTTGGTGTCCAAAACCCAAAGCCTCAGAGGTCTTCTCTTTTTTTTTTTTTTTATTCAGGCTATTTACCAGAGAGAACAAAACCATCAGCTCACAGGGTTTCCTCACTCTGCTTAAAATGGTCCCATCAATTCTGTGAACAACTACAGGCATGGAGGGCGGGGGGAAGGGGGTCTTCCACATTTCATCAATACTTTAAAGAGTGTGCATAATAAACCTCATGTGTGGGTTTTGATTGAACAGAATGGTCATGCTAATCGCTCACAATCACTTCTCGGGGTATAATGGAAGCCATTAACGCCTGCAGTGTCCTGAAGGAGAGCACTGCTGCGGCACTGCACTGTGTCACCGCATCTCATTCCCGACGCCCTCATCCCGTCTTCCCCTTCACTGTGTGAGGCAGATCAGAGTCAACGTCTCTGGCCAACTCTGTGCTGTGCTGACTAAATCCAAAATGGCAACCATTACAGGGACCCAATGGAGGGAGAAAAAAAAATCAGACTCCCAAAAGTTTCCAGTAGCTCTATCTGAAGCCAAAACTTACTCAGACGCATCACGAGCCTTTTTTGTGTGACAGATCCCTCACCCCAGGTTTTTCTTCATTCCCGGCCCTGTCTGCTTCCCGTTCTCCCTATACCATCTTTGGTTATTCCTTCTTGACCGTCAAAGTCAGAACTCATTGAAACGCTTGCAGAGTAATTCCTTTCGTCAGTGTTGCTTGTTTCTTTTTCGCAACAATAATAATGCGTTGCCGCTTCCTGATCTCCTCTGGGATCCCCGCTAGAAAATAAAGATTACAAATAACCAGCAAGAATCAATTTTCCCTCAGTTGTTCCTTTAACGGATGAGCAGAGAAGTGAATAAAGCTCCCCGAAGAATTGGAGCTTCTCATCTTTTTTTCTGGCAAGGAGACTCTCCCTCTGGAGCTTTTTGAACAGCGTGATGATCAAGCTCTGAGTTGCGCTAAGAAGTATGAGGACGGCAGACGGCAGGAGGACTTGGACGTCGGTTCCCCGTGGCCCAAAAAACCAAGCTTGAGAACCAGGTTTAATGTTCAGGGTTTAATGACCTGGTATGAGCTCCTCCACTCCCTAATCGAAAGCAATCAAGTCCTCCCACTTGGTGGTGAGCCAGAGCCCAAATCAACATCTCCAGGCCAGGCGCTGGTCCAGATCTGCTCCCAACTTCATTTCACCGATGCTCTGACTTTGAGCCACAGAGAACACCAATCCAATCCCTCTGCATCCGAATTACACCCCTGTTGGATCTTTTTTTTTTTTTTTCCATTTGGATCTCATATTTGGTTGGCTGTTAATAGAACATAGGATACAGCACATTTAATGCAAATTCAATTCTTTTTTTTTTAGAATTGCAAATAAATCTGTAAAGTACTAATGTATAAAACTTTTTTTCTTTTTTCTATAATTGGTTTTCATTGGAAAATATTACAGTTACATTCATACACTATAAGACGACATTCACAACACACAATGATGGGATCAGAGACAACAGACAAAACAAAAAATAAGCACAAACGAGACAAAAAAAAAACAAAACAAAAGAAAACATTAATAGGTGAACATTATGTATAAAACTTGAACGGAAAACAACAGTGTCATGACTGCAATTTGCCAACAAAGACTTGAATCACACTGAATGTCAATGGTGAAAAAAAGAAAGTCAAGGAAATTGTGTAAATTTTTGCCCACTTGCTCATCCACACCAATACGTTTCAAAAATCACCTCCGTGACCGTGATGGAGCTCCACAACGCTGTTATTTCACGGTTCCCTACCATGAAATGGCCTAGAAACAGTACAGTCACAGCTGGAGTGAATAAGAAGAGAGATCGTCCCTGTCCAACCACTTGACTATCTCTCTTTACCTTTCTACTTGTTAAAGATCTACATACACTGCCAGATATCAGAGATAGAGCCACATCTGATGAAATCCAATCTACTAGCGCTATAGATTCACCACCTCGGTCTCAGCGCCCTCAGTTGCCTTCCAGGACCTCACCAGGCTTTCAGTCCAACTTCATGCTGCATTTTGGATCCTTGGCTCTGTTGTCAACTACAATTAATTCATAGTGTTTCTTCCAAAACCAGCCCAACTTCTGAGGACTAAAAAAGCAAAACGTTCTTAATTACCGAAGAGAGCCTTGTGCAGACGAGATAACTCCGGGAACACTTTCATAATCGACTTTGTCAGCATCCCACCCCACCCTCATTATGCTCCGGTCTGCCTGCCACTTTCTTCCTCCTTAGACTTTTCTCCTTTGGTGAAGAAAATGGAAATAGGAGGATTGACAGTTTTGTTGATACAGATAGTAGTTAATTCTGTGGGCGTGCCGAGGATTTGCAAATGCAAACCCACAAAGGCTGTGCGCACACACTAGTCCCAACATTTCTGTCGTGCACGTCACAAAGCCTCTGCGTCGACGGAGGTGTATTGTGGGTCATCCCTCCCACCCTGCTACTTGGTTAGGAGGAAACATTTAAGAAAGAAGCTCCTCACGGCCATATGGCGTCCCTCCGCTTACAGAGATAACAGAGGAGGGTGAATTTGGCGTGATGATGATAGTGGCGGGGGACGGATGGACGGGAACGGCGCTTTGTCCAACCGCTGTCCTTTGAACGCCCCCTTCCTTCTGGTGCTGTTACACTTAGATCACTCCTTCACCTCCACGTACCCCCTTCAATCTCCCTCTTCCTCCCTTTCAACTGTTCACCGTCCCCAGGTTAGCAGCACACAGCGAGGGGAGGGGCTAAGCTGGGCCAAGAGAGTGGCAACAGCACCCCCCCCCCCACACACACACACACACACACACGTACACACACACACTGTCACGACGGAAACTGACTTACAGCCATTATATCACAGCCTCCAACAAGCAATCTGTGCAATAAGCTAACAGAGCATGGCCCAAGCCCAGCCCGCTACCCAACTCAGCCCAGCTTGTAATTACTGACCACAGCTCATGGCAGATGAGTCGTTTCTGTCTCCGTTTAGGGAAAAAAAAAACCAAAAAAAAAAGAAAAAAAAGTTGAGCGTGGCGCAGCGATGCAAAGCTGTGACTGCAAAGTTGATATTACTCACAGCACTGTCGCACTCACAAAGTGAAGGATGCCTTCCATGTTCCCTGAAACAGATGGACACACAGATGTACCGAGCTGGAATAACCACCAGCACTGAACACACACAGAAACTCCGATTGTGATGGGAGTAAGGAAAAAAAAAACAAGGCAGTAAAATAAGTCGGACCTGGAACTACAGTGCAGTCTGGTGTGGTTAACGCCAGAGACTTTGTTGGGATCGCTGAATGTGGCAACGTTACAGATGCAATTAGATTTTTCTTTTCTTTTTTTCTTTTTTTTTGCCTCTGTCATTGCACCTGTTGTGGGGTTTTTTTTGTTCTTTGTTTGAGTTTTTTCTGCTCTCTCTGATCCTACCATTGAGGGAATGTTGCCTTGTAGCGTAGTATGGATGCAATTTTTAATATTGTCCTATGGAATATCAAAAATTATATATTACACACACACACACACACACACACATATATATATATATATATTTGCTTTTTCATGCTTTTTCTTAACAAAACTAAAA
>JAPTHA010186324.1:1443-12436 GCA_029814585.1 Gymnapogon annona | reverse complement strand
GGGGGTAGTGGTGGCAGCTAGCTTTACATTTAATCATCGAATGTCAGCAAGTGCTCATTGCTGACCATGCTGCTTGCCAAAATACACATTAACATTCCTCTCTCCTTTCATAGATAGGAAATTCACTGTTAATGTCAAGCCTGTTGTACACTCACAAACCAAACTAGCGAAGATTTTGATTGTGGTAAATGTTTTCACATGCATGCTACAGAGCACAATATTAATTGACATTTCGTTGCCAGATCATTGGTCTGTGCAATGACAAATAAAGGAATCTGAATCTGAATATATGACCTTGGATAGCCATCTCAAATTTACACAGTTCTTCAGATATCATTAAAGTTACATTTGACATCAACATCAATTTATAAACTTACAAGCCTTGTTTTAACCATTTTTCAACCTTAAATAATATAGGTTGAGCAATCGTGTGATATGAATACATATTGACACTGTTGAAGACAAATCTATCAAGACAAGCATGAAGTGTTTCTTATTGTACAAGAAACATGTTGACACGTTTATTTGTCTTCATTTTCAGTCAAGCCACAGGCTATACTTCTTTGATCTAAGCTGTGGAATTTGGTGTGATGAATTTAGTCAGACGTATTGTAATATGTTTGTTCAAAAGATGTAGATCTTATTTTAACTCAATGGCCACCCTCAGACATGGTCAGTTTATTTAGATTTTACTGAATACTTAAATGCCTTACAGTCGTCACATTTTAGTTTCTCACAAAGAGCACAAACATTAATTTTAATGGGACTGTGTATAATTGTCTTTTTAAAATGCATGTTCTCTCACACCTGAGTGTGGACAGCTGAAAAGGTCAATGTTGGCTTGTGCTGCCCTCTAGTGTTGGGAAAAACTTGTCACAGAAGAATTCTGTTTACCATGCACTTGATGAGAATTCCTTTCCTTTTCATGGTAGACTTCTTTTTTTGTTTTTGTCAGACATAAGTTGTTGTTTTTTTTAGTGAACTACTGCAGTCCCTGGATATGTGTGAAAGTGATCCAGTGGCCATTGCTCAATGCTTTGTTGATAAGGTGGGTAAATATTCTAGTAATGGATTCATGATAAGTTTCACAATATGAGTATACAGTGTTATCTGATTCTGTGAGAAATGTGTATGTCTGCTTTGTGTTTTCTCAGAGTGAATACTTTGAAATTTACACACAATATTGCACCAACTATCCCAAGTAAGTTACTTGAAATCATTGCTTTCCAGTATCATCTATATGGATGCAGAGTTTTTGGATGGAATTCATACATGATGACACTTGTTTTGCAGCTCAGTGGCAGCACTGACTGACTGCATGAGGAGTAAAACTTTGGCTAAGTTCTTTAGGGATCGTCAGGCTACGCTGAAGCGCTCTCTCCCCTTGGGCTCATATCTTCTTAAGCCAGTCCAGAGGATCCTGAAGTACCACCTGCTCCTTCAGGTACAGCAGAGATCACATATATCACATATTAAGTAGAATATGCAAATAAATATGTATGTCACCAAACGTACCAACAAATAAACACCATCCATGTTCCAAGGAATGTTTTGAACCCTTTTATCCTTTAAAGGAAATTGCAAAGCACTTTGACCCAGACGAGGAGGGCTATGAGGTGGTTCAAGAGGCCATAGATACAATGACAGGGGTGGCCTGGTACATAAACGACATGAAGAGGAAACATGAGCATGCAGTCAGAGTGCAGGTCAGTTACAGACATCAGCAGGCTTGTTTACAGCTGTGTTGCTCTGTTCGACACTTGCTTCCTCCTCATCTCTCTCAGACATGCTCGCTGCTGCTTTTGTGCTTGCTGCCTCTCTACCTCTATTTTCCGTGGATCTATCCCAGCTATTATATAATCACCCGATCTGAACTAACTGCAATTATTTTGGACAATTGTCATAATCTTCTCCATTGACCTGTATAAAAATGGCCCGATGTAAGCGGTAGATTTCTATCTCCTTATTTATATTTCCTTATCTCCTTATTTTGCTAATTATATTCACATTATTTTCCACTGTTTTATGTTTTGCTGCTGACACTGTAATTGCACCCCTTTCGTTTCCATACACTTAACATCCATTGTTACCTGTCATCAGTAGTTAATTTGTACATTTCCATAAAAGTCTTTGTATATCTAAGTAATTCATTTCTTATCAGGCTTGTGTAATGTTTGCGTATAAAGCTTAAAATGTGCTTGTTTACATGTTCTGCATTTTAACGGAACAACATGAACTTAGTTTGATAAATTGATTGTCATTAGCTTTGCTATGACAAATTGTCAAATAAAACATCATTGTATTGACAGCCGATGTTGTCCCCTCATGTCCCTACTGATGTAAGTCTTTCTTCTGCACCGGAGCCCTGGAGGATCTTAAGTGATTTTCCTTATTGATTAAATCTACCTATTTCCTAAGGCAAAAAGGCAGCTCTTTTGTGGCTGCCATTTCCTACATGAGTATATATTTTAATCTATAGACCCCATTCTCTTGGGAGCTCAAGAGAGAGAGACACAGCTTTTTCAATGATTTTTCTTTTTTGTGCCCCAGGTTTACGATCTGTAGTTCCCTGCTTTGTACAGTTTTTTTCATAAAAAACACAAATGAAAATGGACACTGTGGGCATTTATTTTCTTTCATGCTGAAAGAGCCTGGCTGAAAGTGTGTGTGTGTGCTTTTATGTGCTCCTACAGGAGATACAGTCTCTTCTGATCAACTGGAAGGGTCCTGACCTGACCACCTATGGAGAGCTGGTGCTGGAGGGCACTTTTCATGTCCTGCGGGCCAAGAACACCCGTACACTGTTCCTTTTCGAAAAGATGCTCCTCATTACCAAGAAAAGAGGAGAACACTATGTCTACAAGGTTCACATCTCGGTAAGGTCTTTGACAGTTTCTCATTGATCAGCAACTGTGCAGTAATGGTGTGAAATAAACAGATGGATAATGTTCGTTACATAACACAAATGTGATGACAAAGATACACTTTTTCTTGCTTATATATGAGATTTGCATCACAGACCCATTTATTGTTGTTAAGTTGGAAAATAAGAATAAAAATTCTACTATATGAAGCCTCCATTTGTATCTTTACATTCACTATGATTTCAGTGCTCCACCTTAATGCTGCTTGACAGTGTCAAGGATCCCCTCCTCTTCAGTGTTATCCATTTCAAGCATCCCAAGCAGCCTCATACTGTGCAGGTAAATTAGAACTATGACTACACCACTAACTCACAAAACAATACACAAAGTAGTTAAAGAGATATCACAAACCCAGCGGTGATGTTGGTCATTACAAAATGGTAGAAACACATTTTAGGATGACCAACTTTGTTTCATATTTGTTTATTCATTATTTTTTACTGCCATTTTCTGTCGGTTTCTAAAGCGTGATGTTTTTTTCTAGCCTGTATAGGTGTATAGATCGTAATGTGAATAACACTTTGTACATGACAAGTGCTTGTTGTTTCAGGCCAAGTCTGTAGAAGAGAAGCGTCTCTGGGCCCATCACATTAAGAGGCTCATTCTGGAAAATCACAACACCATCGTTCCACCAAAGGTAAACAGTACTGTCCACTTTACAGGAACTTGAGGAAACAAGAATTGTTTTCAATTAAAAATCACCGCCTCTTTCTTTTAAAGGCCAAAGAAGCACACTTGGACAATTCAATCTGTAAGTACTACAATAGAGTCACTTTTTTTATACAGACCAGCCACACTGTTACCATAGTAACCTACAATGCTGCTTGCAAAACAGAGTGGATGGAAAATTTTCAGTGAAGACATGGAATGTTGTGGAAATTACCAGGAGGGTATACCATAGAACATATGGGGTTTGTGGAAAAAAAAAAAAGAAATATCGTCCCCACATTATAGTTCCAGGAAAGAACCACTACAGTCCTGAGAGGATCAAGAAGTCCTATCTTTCTGAAAACTTTCATCTTGGAGCAAGAAAGGGTCGGAGGAGATCAGGTATAAAAACATCTTAGCCATAACCACTTCGACATGAAAAACTATATGTTTGTGATGGAAAACAAGAATATGTTTTTACTGTTGTATATTGCTGATCATAAATGTTTTGCCTTCCACCTAGAGCCTGCAAAACAAATCTTAAGGAGCACAAAAGGTTAGTAACTCCTGCTTTTATTTCTCATGTTGGTGGGTTTTCAGTAGGATTTGGGCAGATGAAATAGCCCAGTTCATTAACACTTGACCAGTAGTGTTCTTTGAGCGAACAGCTCCATGGCTGAGCTCAGGTTGTGTTTGTTGAATTAGAGCTTTCTGTGTCCTTATTGCATTTTTGCTTTGTTCTCCCTCAAAAACACCTGGAAAACAGATCAAACGACACACATACACCCACTCCCACTCCCACCCCACTGGCCTCAACCATAATGAAGTTAATTATATGCCACGCTGGTCAAAGGCTTTGTCATACATAAGCTCTTTTCAATGGTCAAATTCATCCTCTCTCTCTCAGATCTGTGAATCTCTCTGCCCTCATCTATTCTAAATGGCCATTATGATGGAGAGAACACTGTGTTGTCGTACCCAGTTCTCCCTTCCTCCTGGACCAAATCCATTTTTTAAACCAATGTAATGAAGAAGCAATTTTCATGTCAACCTTCCCATCTCGGTGAGGGAGTAGGTCATCACATCCTGGCTAACTGCATCATGTCCACTTTGAGCCTGTGAGAGAGAGAGAGAGATTTCTAATTGGTATTTATCTAATCACAAGGCCTCCCTTAAGTCTGGGCCAGACTAACAACTGCCTCTCAGTCGGCAGAGGTTATGTCCTGACCGTAATTACACAAGATAAATATGTTATTGAAGTTGTTCTGTCATGTAATGTTTAAATTATTGACAGTCTCATTTGTTTATTTCTCTCTGTTTTGTTTGTCTCTGTTCTCCATGCAGCTGTATTGAAGGTAAGATTGTGTAGTCAAACACAAGCTTCTTTATAAACCTTTACAAGCTTTCTTTTCTTCTGTTGTCATAAAGCGGTGTTTTTAGATGTGTGCTGTGGCTGAGATATGGTATAGTCAAATTGGACTCTTTTAAAATATTGGAACAATTAACTGTAAAAACACCAACTTAAAATAAGAAAAGGAAAACGCAAGCCTTACTCCGACTTACCCAACGTACCAAAATCATATCTCAGCCCAAGCCTAAGCAGCTTATGATTATTCCATCCCATTTGCCACTTTGCAATCACAACGTTGCTCCAGCACTGGCCTGGCAATAACAAACCACTTGTCTATGACTTCGTGCTCCAGCATGCAGACAGTGAAGGTGCATTGCAGGACAGGTGCTCCCTTCTTCCAGCCACTAGTGTCAGTACGCTGGCCTCCAGTCTGGGTGAGCCCCAGGCTGAGAGGCCATGTATGGAGGATCTAATTTCAACAATGGACTCTCTGGAGCAGCTAAGTCCTACTGACAGTGACCTGAAACTGGGCTCCTCACCCAGTGAGAGGGAAGTGGAGCCGGAGAAGGCAGAGGAGGTGGAGGAAGGGGAGAGTTACAAGGAAGATATACTGATGGGAGATGACCAGGTAGCCGACTTTGCAAGCTCCATGCTGGCAGCCATCTCCTGCTGGCACTATAGAGCCAGGGCTTTGCTTTCTACTCACTTCACAACGGTGAGGGTTTCTGCCACCCACAGGTTTCCCATTTCCTGCTCTGTTCAACTGACTTATCAGTCCTCTCACTATCTCCCACGCCCGCTCTCGTCCTTCTCCTCTTTCTCCAAAACATGGCCAGCTAACACCTGCATGTACAAGTCAAATGTTTCTGGTCACTTTTTTTTAAAGGGCATGTTATAAATTGCACCAGATTACTACCACTCAACTTAACATTCCGAACATCCCTGTTGATGCTCAAGGGCTTGCTCGTTTTCCATGTGTTGCTTTGCAGGTCATTTGTCGATTATCCCAGTGAGCATGAACTAGTGTTGTATGTTTGTATGTCTTGTCTGCATATCCAGCTTAGAGTCTGCTCTGTTTCAGAATTGTTTTTTTAAGGAGATATGATTCATGTCAGAGCTTATGCTGTTGAAGCCATGCTTGCATTCAAACCAGAATCTTAATGCATCTTCTGAAATATGTTGTTTGACTTGAAAGGTTAATATAAGTATTTAATGAAATGGTCATTATAATAGCTCTTTGGGCTCTTTGATAATCAGATAATCAGATGCTCTTTGATAGTCAGATTTCCTAACCAGATTTCCTCTCTAACTTTTCATAATTAGAGTCTTTTGTTAAGGTTAATTGTTATACCAATGCCTTTTCTGAATATGAATTATTCAGTGTTCACTATGAGCTATCATTTCAGTCGGAGGTGTTTTATCATAATCATTGTAGCCTTTTCAAGGGTTACCTGAAAAGGCATGTTTAAGAAATTTATGAATCCTCACGATGCAATACCTTTTTCACATTTTGCGGAAATAACCGTCTGTTATGTCATATTTTGTTCTCAGGATGTCCAGAACCAAGATGCAGCAGATCTGAAAACAACACCAATAGAGGACACTCACAGCCAGGGGCGGCAAGATGAGGCTGCTGCTGTGAAAGAAATTCACACCACTCAGGTGCTTAATAAAGTCTCTGCACACATCCATTTCCAGGCTTTAATGAGACCTCTCTGAGGTTACATGTGACATGTATTCAGTCTGTTGAAAAGTGCCTGTTTGTCCTCATGCTGTTAGGATTGCTTGCTTTGTTGCAAAGTATAGTACATTTTAAAATGGCACCCTTTCGATGCATTTGCTCATTATAGTAGCTCTGTGAAGAAAAGCTGGATAATGGAATACTATATTACTTTTTTCTTTACAAAGTTACAGTGTAATCGGTACCCTTTGCCATGAGCACAGTGGTTCTTTGTGACCCATTTGAATCACGCCTGTGGTCTTGTTGGTGCCTGCTGTATATTTTTAGTGCTGTCAATTAACATGCCACACATACATATTTTATTTACTGATTTCCTGTGCCCCAGCTTTCCCGCAGAGAAAGGCAATAACTCATTTGGTATCCAGGAGCAGTTCTCACCTGATTTTTATGGTAACTTTGCAAAACAGCTTAGGCATCCGAGCAGAGCAGAAATTGTTCATTTTCTGAAGCTTATCTCCACCCCACAGCTTTGAGCTGCTCTCTTTGCAAGTGCAGGTGGTCCCGAAGAGCAGACAACACTTGGAAACAAATTTAGATAAACAGTCAGCATGAGCGATAGCGCCACTAAGAACGCTGCTAGAGCCATGTTCACCATTTAACTTGACAAGGGAAATGAAAATGGTCCGCTAAGGAGTTGTTACAAACCAAGCTGCAAGTACGATCCCCATGTGTCCATCATTTTTACCCCACTTTGGTGTTGCAGATATAAGTACCGTATTTTCCAGACTATAAAACGCAGCGGAATACAGACCGCATCCACTACATTTTAGCAGAAATCAAATCAATTGCTAGACTACAAACTGCAGATGTCCACTTTATAACGAAATATTTACACCGATTTAGTAAATCTTTATTTATATACCTTAACTGATTGTTTCCAAACTCTGCCTGTAATACAGCACTGGCACGGTAATATGGCTTTCAGTGGGATGTGTATGGTGAATGCATCGCCACCATCTGCCCCCTGTGTGTTCACCCAGTGTTTTCAACCACATGCAAAATAGGCGCTTAATTGTTTGAACTTTGTTGTCAGACCTATCCTGTACCTGTAATAGAACTACTCCTCCCAGAGGAACTTTTTGGTTGCGCATTCACACAGGCAGCAGAACCATGGTATGGAGCGGTGTGATGTAATCCTTATTATGCATCCTCCAAAGTGCTTTTTTTTGCATGGTACACCTTTCACACACACAGGGATGGAAAATTATCTTTATTTATGTTCAAAATGTAAGTCCACATTTGATGATCCCTCAGAATTATGTAGACTATAATACAAATGCCACAGAATCCAAGAGTATCTCCGTGAAGTATTTAGGTCTGTCTTGACGAGTTAACTTTGTTAACACTTCGTTGTATCAACCACAAGCTTCAAAACATGGGAACAAAGTAACAGCTTATAGTGTATTACACTCACCTTATAGCTTATTACACTCATCTTATAGATTATTACACTAGCTGCTATAGTGAGTGTAATAAAGGTTGAGAGGGTCTCATGAGACAAAACAGGTTTCAGAAATTGTGAGTACTTTGGATTAAACCGGATAGTTGACTTTGAATAGGTCCGTTTATCTAATGGGGAACACTAATGTCCATTTTACTCGTTACATCCCATTTACAAAAACTATCATGTTGCAGGTCAATGCGGAGGAGCTGTGCCCCCAAGACTGTGTCTCTGAAGCGCAGAGCAATGACCAGCTGGAGGAGAGTGACCTCCAGAGCGCGGAATCTTCCATCTCCTCTTTCCATCAAGACGCCAACACAACAGAAACCCTGGACACGTCTACAGATACCAGAGAGGATGAGGAAGAAGTTGAGAGCGACTCCTCAAGTTTCCAAGTAGAGGAGACGAGTGTTCTGACCAATGGGGAGATGTCAGAAGAGGAGGAGGAGGCGCAGACGGACAGTAAAAGCATCCTCCCGTCTTCTGTGCTGGACCAGGCAAGTGTCATCGCTGAGCGCTTCATCAGTGACCTGTCCAGGAGGAGCAGTCTGGTTTCAGAAGACTTGGATTCTTTAGTGTGCCCCTCCTCCTCCACAGATAATGACATTTTCCAAAACTACTCGAGTGTGGACCTAAACCCAAACATTGACATGTTTGCCAGCTCCCCAGAACCAAAGGTGATACCGCACACACCTCCAGCGAACGCCTTCATTCAAGAGGAACACAGATCGACTCTCTCTAAACAGGATCGCATCCTCATCCATAAGATCAGGAGATATTATGAGCACGCCGAAGACCAGGATGCAAACTTCAGCATCAAGCGCAGGGAGAGTCTGTCCTACATCCCAGCAGGTCTGGTCAGACACCTGAGTCGACAGCTGAACAGTACTCCGCAGCAGCAGGCTGGCCCAGGACACCGGAAGGGTTTCAGTCAGAACCGGCCCACGTCCTGGTCGGTGTTTGACCTGCCTGGCTTAGATAAGAGCCAGAACACCCAGAAAGGAAGTGAACCAATCACATCAGAGCAGAGCAGTGACAGTTGTCAGAGCAGCATGGATATCTCTACAACCAATGAAGGGTTCAGGCCTTCATCAGACGTGCTCAAGGTCTGGGAAGACGTGCAAATCAAAGAGGAGAGCAAAGACGTGCAGCACGTCATAGAGGACGCACCGTATGACTCAGCATTACACACAACGCAGAACAACACTTCAGAAACCGCTGAAAGAAATTCCACCGAGCAACAGTTTCACACTGTAGACGAGTCCCTGATGAGCACCGAGTCTGACGGCTGCTCCGTCTCATCACCTAGCACAACTTGTTTAGCAACAGATGGCGGATCAGTCCCAGACCTGAAACCGCACAGGAGCCAGCTCACCCATTTACCCAAGATCATCAGTTTCCGGGCAAGTATGGAAGAGGACCAGATCCTTCAAGATATGGGGAGGATGAAAAACAAGGTGTTCCAGTTGGCACGTCAGTACAGCCAGCGCATCAAAAACAACAGGCCGATGGTCTGGCAGAAGAACCGAGAGATGATCAATCAACAAGGTTTCAGGAATGTTCCTGCAGTCCACGACGACAAGACGCCTCTGAGGAAGACGGGTAAATAGAGTGATTATTGTCCTAGTTTTCTATCACTGTTGCACAAACCTGTCACTTCACTCTGTGTAGAGAAAAATGAAAAACATTGTTGCTGTTTTTTGGTGTGTGTGTGTGTGTGTGTGTGTGTGTGTGTGAACAGGTAAACCCAGCCTAAGGTTGGCCTTGACCTCTTGCACTCAGGCAGTCATCCATGAGGTGAGTTCTCCGAGCCCCATGCAGACCCCCAGCTCGGACCTCAGCTCCCAGAGCGTACTCGCCTCCCCTCAGAGTCCACAGTCGGAGACCTTCCACTGGCCCGATGTACAAGAGCTGCGTTCCAAATACACACCACCCACCGTGGACACAGCAGCCCATAGTTGCACAGTCCCAAATGACTCACTGGAGAGCTGTGTGATCAGAGGGAGGGGCTGCTCACACCGGTGTAGCAGCTCCTCAGACCTTCACAAAGCTCTCACAGATTGTCCCAGGTCGCTGTCTGTGCCGCTGCAGAGGACCAGCCGGTGCGGAGGAGACTGGCACCAGACTCAGCCCGCGGCGCTGTGCAGGTGGAGCTCCTTGGACCACATGCTCGGCTCCTATCCCCTCCACGAGGTACAGAACCTTCAAGAACCTGTGAGGACTTACCACACGTCCAGTCAAGCGTCACTGACGACAAGAGAAACCGGTGAGGTCCACGACGGAGACCACCTCCACGTGGACATGGACCACAGCACAAAGACGGCTCTGCTCAGTTCAGGGAAGGTGACTGAGAGTCACCTGGTTAAGAACCTACGGGAGAAGTTTCAAAGCTTGAGTACAAGCTCATAAATGCGCAGGTCTTTAGACATCTGAGCATCAGTGTCATGTGACTCAGAGGACCCCCCCCCCACCACCCCACTAACCCTCTGTCCATCCAGGAACACCTCAGTGGACTGTTGGTCGTTGTCGTTGTTGTACGTGACACTGGGTGGATGTTGTTTTCACAAGAGTTGAAATGAATATAATTGGTCAGTGTGTATGATTATGAGGAAAAAAAGAATAGAATGGAAAAGGTGTTTTGCAATATTTGTACATTTTGGTATTTGTCTGCACTGTAAAAATACGGGATATATTGAAGAATGCTTAATATGTAAAGTGTAGCCTCATTATTTTAACTATTCAAACTCCCAAGAGGAAACAGACTGAACTCTCCAGACGTGGACTGTGTCCATCGTGCCTCAGTGTTTATCCCACACACACACACACACACACACACACACCAAAGACTTGTTTCTTTCCCACACGTTTGCTTGACTGGTCACAGCAGC
>JAPTHA010186309.1:0-12440 GCA_029814585.1 Gymnapogon annona | reverse complement strand
ACCCAGCCCCTCCCCCCATCCCCCAACCCCCCACCCCTGTACCACATCTAAAGCACAAAGGTGATGCATTAGACATCCCAATGTCATCTCTGCTCCTTCTCTCCTTCCCAGACATCTCCAGTTTGTGTATTATCCAACTCTTGTTCTTCTGTAAAAAATCTAATTTCACTTCAACCATACGGTT
Organism: Gymnapogon annona; assembly: GCA_029814585.1. NCBI lineage: Eukaryota > Metazoa > Chordata > Actinopteri > Kurtiformes > Apogonidae > Gymnapogon > Gymnapogon annona. The sequence continues at coordinate 12,256 of JAPTHA010186309.1, read as the reverse complement.
CTCTCCCTTCATCTAAATAAGCACTTTTTCCCTCTGCTCACCAATGCACATGGTCAAAGGGGATCAAAGTGTGTGCTGAGCAGGGATACAGGAGTGAGTGAAGAAAATGCCCGAGGCTTTTTGATGTGTCGGAGCATTTTCTTTGCTAATAAGAAGAAACTTCTCCAACCTGCTCATAATTTTAGAACACTTGGAACACTAATAAATGAGAGCAAGGGCATTTCGGGCTGTTCTCTCACTTTTTTCCCTCTGCTTATTCATTTAAACCTCTAATTAAAATGCAAAGCGTTCTCATGGTCCTCTGGATTTGGCGCTGCACTCTCACACAGCCTCTGACTTCCTATCTCCTTTCCCTTTTTCTCCATTCCCCAGCTACACCCACGACCCCCCACCCACCTCCTTTCCACCTCACCTAACTCCCTGCTCTCATACTCTCTCTGTCTTCCTTTGCTTCTTGTGATCAACACAATTTGACCTCTCACTTGGAAGAAGTGCACAGAATTTAATGGATTTTTTACAGTCTAATCTAACCAGTTCCCTCTTTATTGCTGTTTTGTACCCAGTGGACCTCATCTTTACCAGCCTCCCCCCACCACCACCACCACCACCACCATCTCCTCTACTCTCACACCAAGAAAATTAGTTCATCAGAATTCAAAATGTACTGCTGGCTAATTAAAGGAGTGTTAATTGAGTGTTCAGAATTGGGTACCCCCTTCACCAAATGCACACAGATACACACACACACACACAGACACACACACACAAGCACACATGCAATCATAGTGACAGCACCGGGTACACCAAGGACGTTGCGCTTGGGGAGTTTCATGCCAATCAAAAATGGAGAGAAAGGAGAGTGCCCATCCTCCAAGTGAAATGGGATTTCTAGATCATATCATGGCCTAGTGCAGCTCAGTCCGGCTCGACGCTGCCATGTTATCCTATCCCAGCCTCACTATCTCTGTCTGACCGCTGGAGAGTAGAACACTGCACAGATAGCCTCACTCACTGTGTGCATCGTGCTAATGAGGGGTGGCATTTAGAGATGTGCTGCTCTGACACATGGGCATTGTGTGCCAGGCACTGGGTGATTAGGGACGAAGGTCAGCCCATTAATTGCCTTCCTGCCATCTCCGCTCCCTGGCGCATGATCTCTCAGAACCGCTGCATGTGTTTGTCTGAGCTTTTATCTCTTATGCAGTTCACTCATATGTTTGGTTTATTTACATTACCTTCCAAGTGTTTTATTTATTTATTTATTGTAAAATATGTGCAAGCCCAGGTTTCCATGTTCATTTACTATAAGCTGTTTCATGTAGTTGTGAGTGCACAAAGCCTCCCACTCTGAGGAAGAGAAAAAAGCATATTCTTCCATCCCCAGGGGAAATAATTAATCCTTACAAGGCTGTCGCATGTCGAAATGAAGCGAGTGTGAAGCATTTAGCCCAGGAGGCATTGCAGGCTGTCGCCCGCACAGGCACCTGTTGTTGTCCCTGCCCTACATTTCATGAGAGAGCGCTGAGCAGAGGATAACAACATGCTCCACTGATGGCAAATGAGACACACAACTGCAGATGCAGGTTCTGTGTGTATGTGTGTGTGTGTGTGTGCGTGTGTGCGTGTGTGTGTGTGCGCATGCATGCATACTTCCGAATTTTTCTGCTTCCATGCATTGTGTTGCATGCACAACTATGCTTGAGAGTGTGCACAGGTGCAAGAAACCCCTCCCCCTCTACTTTATGAGGGTGTGAAGGTTCACGCAAAAAGGCGGTTTGGGTGCCTCATGGGCTGTTTATCAGTAAAGACCATCTGTATGCTGCTACTCATAGCTATGATCTACTGCAACCTAGACCAATAAGTCACAGAGTGCCAACCTACAAAGAGACCCCATTCTTTAACCTCCATGTCCTCACTTATAGACTTACTGCTCTGGAGGAAAGAGATGTGGAGACTCTGCACATCAAATACACACTGTGTGTTTGCGAGAGAAATTATCCTCCGGTTTGTGGCCATACTTACTGTAATCAACTTTGCTATAAAATTTATACCATGGAACTTTTTAAAGAGGAAGCTGGAATCAGAAGCATCCAGATGCTCATTTGCCTCCTCCTCCTCCTCTTCTTCTTTTATGCCTGTGGGTTCTAATAACCGGAAGCCTTTGTGGAGCTGAGATGGGTTTTGTAGGCCTGAAAGGCCTCTAATCCCTGTGGCCTGTGAAGTGTGAAACCCTTTGATGCCAGGTTGGTGTGCCAAAGGCTCTGCCTATTGACAAACAAGGGCCAAGCTGGGAAAAGACGGAGGGAGAGGGCTTTCTCCTCTCTCTCAGAAGAAATGCAAGCTCAGGCATGGAAAATATGGACTCAGTCAGTGAGAAGGAATAGAATTAGCCACCCTTTAATGAATTTCCTGGCTGTTTTTATAGTTTTTTTCCTCATGTGGCAGTAATTAGGTGGAATGATGGGCATATTGCAGCTGGGGGCTTGTAGAGGCGGCGGGGCATAGGCCCTTGATATGCCTGAAAGCCAAGTATCTCTCCTCATTTAGACCATGTGATGATCAAAGATGTTTTTTTTTTTTGCCCTCATGTAAAGAAGATCAGAAAAAATACAGCCATTCCATTTGCATTTGGACCAGCAATATGCTTTGAAATAAGCATGTTTTTCTCTTCTGAGCAAATGAAATAAGTCTTCTGTCATTTTTCAAATGCGAGTCAGAACATCAAAGCAAATGGCAGTGCCGTCGTCAAGGAAGCAGAGCCTCGTCTCAGCGAGGTTGATCCTAGATAGGCCGGCCTGGCACACTGATACAAGCCCATTAGGACGGCAACGCCACCGGGTTCTGTCCCTCTCGCTCTCACTGAAGCCACAGTTGTGTTTTGTTTTACTCATTGAAATGTACAGCTTTTCTGATTATGAAAGCATCCAGTCAATGGGATGTATCAACTTGGCCAGTCGTTGAGTATTACTCTGCCTAAGTTTGGCTTGGGATATTCACATTCTCTCTCCTCTGCTGTGAAATTCCCAATTTATTTCTTTTATGATATGGATCTTGTAGATTTAATCATTTTCACAGTTGGAAACCCATAGGGTTGTTGAAATGAACTCCCCACGCTATCTGTAATGGGAGCAAAGAAATGAGAATTGTGACTACTTGGCTGTGGAGTCTTCAAAAATGATTTTGCAATCGGAGAGGAAATGGAGTGTCCTAGTCACAGCCTGAACCCTGCAGACTCCTTAGGTCGCCAGGACATTTGCTGACAGCACAGTTATAGCAGTTAATTTTTGTACGTTTTGTTAGTTTTTGCATAAAAATGTCATTTTTGAAGGGGTTGCAAGTCATTTGTGGCAGCTGATATATTGCTTGTAAATTGAGTTCTTTCCCCCACCCCCACCCTTTTTGTTGCACTGAGCTAAGTAGCCATGAAATTGCCTGAATAATGTCGTTTAAATCCAATCTCAACACGGCCCCTCACCTCCGTGCCCAACCCCCAAACAATGACACATGGTGGGTTTTTTAGAAATTGCCATTTTCCTGTTTGCCACCTCAATTCACAATGGCCAAGCCTTGGCTCATTGAACGAAGGACATTGCTGGTCTCGCCCGTCTCTTTCGCTGCTGAATTGAATTTTGGGATGGGAGTGGTTTCATGTGGCAAACTGTACGCTGTATTTACACCATTCATAGCAAAGTGTTGAGAGTCTGTACCTGCCTCATTTACATTCCATCATTTAGAACGAGAAACTTGCAATCACATCTCATCTCATTAACAAGCTGATGTCATACACTTACGAATATTAATACACTCATTAGATTTTAGGTTTGTCTTTGTGTACATATATATTTAAACATACGCTTAGCTGAGAATCTCTTCTCACTTGTATCTGTAACCAAGTTTTCGTGCATCAGGACTCTGTCATTCTTGACTTGACTCTGCTCAGATGTAGTTCACCTTAACCAGGCTAGCAAATCCCCACAGATGTTTAATTGGTTTTTGTGAGGGCCTCTCCACGTACTCCTGGATTGAATAAATGTGGAAATTCTGTGGCCAAGGGTAAGACCCAGTAAGTGATACCACTTATAAATCTCAAATGTGCCACTGCAATTAAACATACTTTTATCCCCTCCCCTCAGTCCCTCTTTGCCTCATATCCAAGGCTAACCCAATTCAATGCTAAAGAGAGTCCGAATTAATTTCACAATGCACTGATTTAACAGCGCCTAAGGTGCCAGGCTTTTGACAGAATGAGTTTTAAAAAGATCCATTTGTCTAGGGATGAACTTCCACAGGAGGCCATGAAAATAAGACAGAAAGAAAAGCTCAAATGAAGGAGGGAAGTGATGGAGCACAAATGAATGTTAGCCCTGATATACATTTTATAAACTCTGTTCAAGTTGTTTTGCTGTGTGTGCCATTTCCTCTGGGTTTTATTTACTTGCTTTCACTGGCCTTCTTCACTCTGCTTTGGATGCAATCTCAGTAATGCTACCAGTTTTTTTTTTCCTGTTGCAGCAGAGTAATGGTTATTGCCATTGATTGATTGATCGGACTTTGTGGCCTCTATTGCTGCGAGCCCTTTAAATCTTTCGGATAATTAAAGCCTTGGTCTAATGTGCTTGGCTTTCCGTGTTTCTTTTTTTTATTAGTTAAAGTTTTTTCTTATATTTTGATTATTACATCAAAAGCAAAATAAAAAGAGAAAATAAGCAAAACATATAATCAATTTAACACCTCAACATGCTCTTTTTCACCTCCAAGAAATACTGGGGACATAGAGTTCTTTTTCAGGTTATAAAGTGAACTTTGATAAAAGTGGCATACTGCCACTGTCTGTTTTTGGGTTTAATAAAGTTAAGCATATGTTTTCTTTTACAGGTCTTAAATGTCTAGGGGTGTTTGTGGACAGCAATATTAAAAATCATTATGAACTTAATTTATTCAGTCTGCTCCAGAAAGTAGGTGATGATTTGGAAAAAATGGATGGACATTAGGTAGAATTAATGTTGATGAATATCCTGCCTAGATTCTTATATATGTTTCAATTACTCCTGACCCAGATCCCAATGTCATTCTTTTCCTCTCTTAAATAAATGATCAGACAATTCAAATGGTATGGTAAGACACTAAGAGTTAGCGTGGATAGACTAACCATGAACTATGAGGATGGAGGTTTGAAACTCCCTAACTTTCAGTTTCACTAACTACTAAGTTACTCAAGCCAGATCTGGCCAGATGTTTGATACAGGCCCCCATCCTCCATGGGTCGATATTGAAAGGATAGAGATTAAAGAGGGGATAACAAAGAACATCTTGTAGAAATGGGATAAAACAGTTAAAACATAAACACAACGTAAATAAAACAATTAAAGCAGCATTTGAGTAGACATATCATTTTGACATTTCAATTTTTCTGTGTTTCATTTCACTCATGATTCCCTCTGTCTTGTGTCTTGCAGGTGAGCTGGTGGTGCCTACACATTCCCCCCGCTACCCCACAGCAGCAGAACTCGATGCCTACGCTCAGAAGACGGCCAACAGCCCTCTGTCCATCAAAATATTCCCCACCAACATCAGGGTCCCCCAGCACAAGCACCTTAATCGGACTGTGAATGGATATGACACAACAGGGCAACGCTACAGTCCTTACCCACATCTCCACACCGGAGGCTACCAGGGCCTACTCGCCATTGTCAAGGCCTCTTCCTCCTCCTCGTCATCATCGTCAGCATCCACATTTGTTCCTTCGAAAGGGGTTCTGAAGAACTCTGAAGGCAGACGGACTAAGCTTTCTCCAGCCCACATAGCTGTCGCCCCATACCCACCCCCAAGTAGTAGCACTTTAGCCAGTGGTCATGGCCAAATGGTCTACCACACTGGGCCCTCGAAGCCTCCAGAAGGCCCCGGACTGTCCGTTCCCCCTAATGTCACTGTAGCTGGCTCAGTAATTCCCGTAACAGGGGGTCGAGGCCTGGCCCTGCCTGCACAGTCCAACCTCCCCTCCATTCAGAGCATCATCTACCAGATCAACCAGCATTGCCAGGCCCAGGCGCTGCAGCAGGTGTGCCAAGGGGCTGCCACTGCACCATCAAATACGAGCCCCTCCAAGCAGGGTACCACTGTCATGGGAGTCACTTCTAGCTCCTCAGGTGGAGGCTACGTGGTTGGAATGGGTCACCAAGCCAACATGGTGTACACAGGTCCTGGGCTGCCGGCTCAGAATGCAGAGGCCATGAAGACGGGCGTGTACACGGACGGTATGGACTATATCCTTTGGCAGAAGCAGCAACAGCAACAACAGCAACAGCAGCAACAACAACAGGCCGTGCTCCGCATGTACAGCGGAGGCAGTGGAGGTGGGGGCGCAATCAGCAAGTCTCCTGAAACGTGTGTTCCCGGAGGAGGACTTATGGCCGCCCAAGTCTCCTCCTCTTCGTCCAGACCTTATCACCTGACGGCGAGCGCCAGCGGAGGAGGCGGACTAGACAAAGTCAGTTCCTCACCTTTGAACTGCGTGGGTATGCATGGGAACTTCTCAGTGGGTCAGTACTTTGCCCCGCCGTGGAACAGTGTCCTGGTGACGCCTGACAGTGACTGCTACAACCCCCAGGAGCTTTTGGGCACCTCTACAGGAGGGCCCGCCACTGGGCACAGAGAGCTGGGCTACCCCCATCATCACCACCACTACCATCATCATCATCACCACCACCCTGCCATAGACAGCGGGGGAGGTCTGTGCTGCAGTCTGCCCAGCAAGAGCATGTGCAACACGTCTGTGCTGAGCAGCAGCTTGCAGTCTCTGGAGTACCTGATCAATGACATCCACCCACCCTGCATCAAGGAGCAGATGCTTGGCAAAGGCTATGAGACTGTGTCAGTGCCACGTCTGTTAGACCACCAGCATGCACACATCCGCCTCCCCGTTTACAGATAGAAGGGGGGGAGAAGAAAAGAGAGAATCAAGAGCTGTGGATTTTTTGCGAAGAAAAATATAGTTATGATAACAACGACAACAACAGAGATGTTTTTTCGGGGGTACAGTCAGTTGAAACTGGCACTGCTTGAACCAGTGTGGGAGCTTAAACAGGACGCAGTGTTTGTGTTTGGTGATTTCAAGTCAGAGCTGTGGGAATCCCAACTATAAAAGTGGTAGAAAGTGCTAGCGGGAGAGAAAAGGGATTTCAAGATTCTCCAGATGTTCCATTGTGTGGTTTTTGCCAATAGGAATTTTGGATTGATTTGGTTTTTTGTTTTTTCTGATTTTTTTTTTTTTGGTTTTTAATTTTTTTATTTACTTGCCTGAACTTTTTTTTTTTATATAGCTTGATATGAAGTGCATAGGCCACTTAATATCCCCCTTCCAAATACTAAGAATGAAGCTACTGTGTAGGTTGTCACTGAAATGGTCTTAAAGAGGCCGGGGTTTAGGGCTGCTCTCAAAAATCTAAAACTTTGTAACGGTGCACAGACGTATACAGCTGGAATATTACACACACACATATACATACAGAAATGTACTTATACATAAGAAGAACTAAATAATAGCCAGTACTCGGGTGTTATGTACAAGGATCATAAGGTTGAATTAATAAAGAATAGTACAATATTAGTTATTATTGCTGTTATAATTGATACAAAACTTGCACTGCTTGAATCTTGTTAACTTTGATGTTTGGAATTGGGTAGTTTGGAAATGATATATTTAAGAAACTTGAAAAACTTGAACCTATTTTTTTGTTGTTTTATATATTTGTAGTTATATTATATGCATTGGCTGCTATGGGGAAAGTGTCCCAAATGCTTTTTTTTTAATATTTTTTTTCTCATATTTGTTTTTTTGATTTAATTATTCCTCCTCAAGCTGATGTGCAGTTTCTTATGTCCTGGTGTGAGGCATAGCTGCTGCGTTGGTTCTGTAAGGACCGGGTTGGAGAGCTCTTTTTTCCTTACCAACACTGGAATCTACAATAAATCTTGAAATACTTATTTAAAAAGAAAATGTTGCAAAAAATACCAGAAAAATAAATGTTACAATGAAGAATGTGATTGGGGGGTGGTTATCTACATAACCTTATATGTATGTTTATGTGTGTATGTGACTGAGTGCATGCGTGTGTGCATTTTTTTTTTTGTCAAAATCCTCAGACTTTCTTTTTTTTTAAATTGTGTCTTTACAAGATTTCTACCACCAAGACTGAAAAAAACTGATTCACCAGTCCCATGAACATCCTAATGTGAGTTATGTACAGGATATTTTTTTGCAAATGTAACTCCCTTTTATTGGAGACTTTTGATATTCTGTGGAGCTAAAATAGAGATCAAGCACTCCCTTATAGCTGTACTTACAAAAGCTGCATCCCTCTTTCCTGTCAAGTGTTATCACAGTGACAAAATAAGGTGGGAACAAATGCAAGTTCTATTTTGGGGGTACTATTTCACCCCTAATCCTACAAATAAGAACAAAATGAAAACAATCATGTCCTGTCCTCCGGAGTCAGATGAAATGAGACGAGGCTCACTGCTTTTTTTCCTCGTCCGTTTCAGCCCCGTGGTTAAGACGCATTTAGCTAGGGCTGGTCTTAACTTGATGATTCAGAGCAGTGAAATATTTATTATGACTGTGAGATTCCCTTGAATGTACTGCACTTAAATTACTGCGATGTTTTATTGCCTTGTGGGACTCGAGTGAAAAAGAAAAATTGGATCAGTGCAGCAGTCCTCTGGTCTTAAATTAGCATTTCTTTTGTCAGTCAAATTTCAATGGTAAATTGAATTTATTAACTGAAGGGAGAGCCGGAGCTTTGTTGTGGGGAAATACTGGCATCAGTCTAGATTTATGAAGTGCAATTATTATGACTGTATTAACATTTTTCTCTGAGCTTACACCAAAAAAAATGTAAACTACAGTTGTCAATACATTCCCAATGTACACCCCTAATCCCTATCCTCTTTTTTTGTTTTGTTTTGTTTTGTTTTGAGGTGTAAAATAAATTTCTTTAAGAATATATTCTGAGGCCAACGTCTTGGCTTTGAAGTCTGTCATTATTTTTTATGTCCTCTAGAAGTTAGCGGGAAATTGGACCTTTGTTTTCAGCAGGAGTGGAATCTAGAGATGAGGGTGATATGGAGTGTAGACCTTTTATTGTACTGTATCTGTCAGACCTCTATCACTGAGAGAATCCACAAAATAGAATCGATAATCTTTTCATTCTTTGCACTTTGGCCACCCAAAGAAAAAGGACAAACAGGACTGTTGGGGGGGGGGGGGATAGTGTACCTATAAATATTGAGGATGTGATTTGAGTTTAGAGAGAAGCTGAAAATAAGAGTTTCTTTGATGGTTTGCACTCCATAAATAGATTAGTTTCTCCCTTAAGATAACCCTCGCTTAATCTTAACTACAAGCCTTATTTTATTTTATTTTTTATTTTTTTTGCGCTAATGTGGTGTTTGTAGGCATGCTAGTGTGTGTCTTTGAAGTTTGACAAAAAAGATTTTGGTCTAAAGAAAAAAACCAAGCCCCCTTGGCTTTTAAATTTGCACAGTAAGCCTCCTTAACATTCCAGAGAAAAAATTTTCATGTTGTTTCAAAAGCTTAATACCCCAGCCACAGTCTGATTCCAGCATATTTTCTGTCTTGTAGAAATATTTTGACAGATTTACAGATACATCCCCATCCCTAAATCCCCCCTCCGTTTGGGCTTCTGCATCCAAGCATTAAACCCTGTCACATAATGTCGAAGTGAAGAGGAGACACTTGAGGCAGTGGAGTTTCTGGTGTCTGGCCTTTCCCACCAGTGGAGGTCTGAGGCACCAGGCCTCTTTGCTAATGGGAATATTGGGTGACGCCTGGCTGCTGGACACTGCCAGTGGGGAGTATTCATTCACTCAAAGGGTTGAAATCCAACCCTTTTTCAAATAGCAAGGGATTTGCTATAAGATACTGAGAGGAATCAGGAGATATTTTGACCCGGAATAGCTGTCGTAATACAGTATAACGGCCATTTAAAAAAAAAAAATGCACAGATACATTCAACTGTGACTTTGGTTAGATGTAAAAGCGGTGTTTTAACACATCAAACATATTTTTCCTACTGTACAGGCTCCAAACTGTCTGTGCACTGGTCCTTTACACACATTAATGAGCTCCTATTGATGGGATGCATGGTCACCCCGCATGCAACTCTGGTCCATTCTGCAATTCCCGATTTGGACAATGGACGCTTAGCCCATATTAGGATAATAGAATTAAATTTCAAATAGATTTGTGCCTGAGCTGATCCATGCACGGCTCACTCAGCTGCAGAGGCAGAGTGGCATATGGCATGTCATTATCTAAGCCCACCCTCCCCCTGTCCAGGGCCAACAGGGTTCAGCAGTGCTTAAACAAACTGAAGGTTAGGACTGGCTGGCTGGCGTTGAAGGGGAGGACAGTGGGGTTTGTCGGCGGGTGGAGGGGGTTTGCTAAATCACAGCCTCCACAGCGTCTCAGAGGGCCCCAGCGCCGCACCATGGCGCCGGGGCTCAGAGGCCTGCTTTAAAAGCTGGGCTGTGTTTGATGGAGGGGATTTGTTTTCTGTTGGATTATACATGGCTGCTCCCTGCCTCGCTGAGGGGCCCTGCGCAATGTGACAGATCTCAGCACCAAAAAATAAATAAATAAATAAATAAAAGGAAGTGAGAGAGAGAGATACAGAGAGAGAGACAGAGAGAGAGAGAGATACAGAGAGGGATTTTCGGGTCAGAGAAGCCTCGAAGCATCAGTAATCAGGATAATTGCCATGTTCCTGGTGCTGGTTTTCAGTCTCCCGTTTGGCTTTGCGGCCTCATATTTAGATTGAATCTTAAAAGTCTGGGGAAAAAAACACAGACAGACTCAGTGTTCCTCAATTTACACAGTTCTTGTAGTGAACTTTAAGGAAATGTGGATGTTTAGCCGCGACGTGTCGCAATACTTATGTCCATGTGGCTCATTAATAATCAGTGGTGTCCTTTTAGTTCAGGTTCCACAGTCACAGTTTTGACACCATATCTTAAATGATAAATGACACCATCCATAATGTTTAACGATCAAGGGCACTTAGATCTATAAACTATCACTGCGGCTTCGGTTTTCATGTTTTTTCAGGCCAATGAGACATGTGGGCGTCTGAGGGCAAAGTGGAAGGGCGTGAACTTAACACCAGTTCTGGAAATCCCTGAGTTAATCCCAGTAAGTCCACGGAGACCTTTACCCAGTGCAAATGGTCTGGTTGCATTCATGCACCTTCAAGAGGCGAAGGAGATAGGACGGACCTGTTCAGAGCAGGATCAGTCCTTTGACTCCACACACACCAACGGGGGGGGGGGGATGGGAAAAAATAAAGGCAGCTGCTCGCTCTGTAGAGTCTTGGCGCTGCCTCTCTAACCTACAGATGACAAAGGGGGGTAGGGTGGGTGGATGGGTGGGTTGGGGGGTTTGGCTATGCCCCCCCCCCTTTCCAGACTGCCTCGGTCAACCTCAGTCATGTCCCCTGGCTGCCCTTGGGCCCCTGGGGGCACCTCGTCATCTCACACTCCTTCCTCCTCAACATCTACCAACTGGTGAAGATAAAGTGGTGTTGATTCCGTCTTAGCCAGAACATACTTGAACCAATAATAATTCCAACGATGGTCCTGGAGAGGTCTGCGTAGTTAACCCGCCAGCCTTATCGCCGTATTGCACAATAACGTCAGACCATTTCCCCACAGAGTAAGAGCACATTGCCGTCTCTCTTAGTGCTGCTGAGAAACACTGTATGGGTCGTGTGAGCAACTCATATGTACATGTGTTTTTTTGTTTCATTTGTTTTTTGTTTTGTTTTTTTTCCCGCTTCGGCGTTTATGAAATCAGCACAGATCACAACATTAATCAGGAATGGTACAAATCTGTACCGTTAAAGGAAGAGGCCGCAGGCATATGAATATGGCAGTAGGTATATGAATATGGCAGTGGGTATATGAATATGGCAGCAGGTGTAAGAATATGGCAGTAGGTATATGAATATGGACGTGTGAAGTACTTGAAGGCCTCCAAATATTCATCTAATTTAAATGGTGGATATGTTGCTGTATGGAATCTAAACACAAAAGTCTGAGGATTTTGCTTTTTCTTCCTCTTTGCGTTAATGTTTGTGTGGCTCTAAGAATGTTCCTGTGGCCAAACCGGGCTGGGGGGGGGGGGGGGGGGGGGGGGGGGGGGGGGGGGGGGGGGGGGGGGGGGGGGGGGGGGGGGGGGGGG
>JAPTHA010186291.1:0-12442 GCA_029814585.1 Gymnapogon annona | reverse complement strand
ATATATATATATATATATATATATATATATGTCACGTTCAAGTTGCTGATATCACCAAGGATCCAGATCTTACGATCACACTCAGTATGACTTTTTGAAATTTCAGAAATTGTCATAACAGATATTCAAAAGTCTTCTTGGACTAGACATTCAGTTGTGTATTTATTAAGCTTGATGGTTGAAAGTCTGGTTTTCATTAAGTACAGTTACAGTAACACTGTGTTTGATTCATGTAGATGAGCTGATCCGACTGGTGACCCTCATCTCTGCGGAAAGTGGTTTGCTGCTGTCGCGGGTCAAAGATGAAATTCAGATGACTCTTTCTACATACCAGAAATTGCACGAGGACGGCGTGAATTTTGGCATGAGAAAAGCCGTGCAGGCTGAGTTGCTGGGAAGAGAGGATTTGGAGAAAAAAGTAAATTGTTATTCCAGCTGTTATGACTAAATCAGCACTAAATAACACATAACGGGAAAGTACACTTCCATAGATACTGCACTGCTGCAGTTCATAAAGTGACCAGTAGGGTGCACTGTTTCATTTTCAGATTAAATACAAGACCTGGATGATGACAGACTAACTCATCTTTAATATGGAACTCATTGCTTTGCTTTTAGATTTCTGATATAGAGGCAGAGATTCATAAACTAACCAAGGAGTTCAACTTGGCCGAAGCTGAATGTGATGCTATAAAACAGAGCGAAACTGAGAAGCGTCAGGTGCAGGAGGAGAGATTTACAGGAGAGATTCAGTTCCTCAAGACAACCAACCAGCAGCTGAAGGTGAAGGTTATATTAAATCAGTCTTTTTTGAGTGAGTAGGAGTGGACTTTGTCACATGAATTACGTTCTGATTTCTTTTTGTTTTCAGACTCTTCTCGAGATGCTCGCTCCAAAGAAGTAACAGCAGAGATGACTTCCCCTTCCACAGTTAAAATTGTTTCTGTACCTTTTAAGTTATGGATGAAAGATAATATTTAGAAGCAATCATACACAATTTAGTTTAAGTGACTTTTTTTTGTAAGCCTAGAAAATACTGTAAGACCTGTGCATTTTAATGACGTATGTGATGAATAAAATTTTAGAAACACAGAAAAATAAAAATTGTCCTTTTTTTGGTCGAAATGAAGCATCAATGTCCATTGAATGAAAACTTTTTCAATAAAATTATTTAATTAGTTACCAAATATGAAATGAAATATGAAAATAAAAATAATAATATAAAATAAACATAACAAATATGAAATTATTTCTATAATTGATGACTGATTTGAGTAAAAGAAAAATTGTTGCACTGAATTATTTTGCATTTACATAATATTTGAAACATTCAAAAGTACGTTTTTTTAAAGTAAATATTCAATGATTTTTGAGAAATCTATTAAATATGACATCTTTTCCCTTGACCTGAAACAGCTCAGAATAAAATATGGAGTTAAGTACTACAATATTAGCGCGGTAAAACTATCTCCAAAGAAAAGTGTTGATATTAAGTACTTGACAAGGGTTTTTTTCCCCTGGAATTACAGAGGAAATATGAGGAATTAACAATGTCACTCAAACTCGTTTCAGTTCCAAATGCCAACATTTTACTTATTTGTTGTGCATATAGACCCAACATAATCAGAAAATTGTGAGGTGAAAACTTGAGACAATATTGTAAAAATGTGACTTATTTTTCTTCATATTTACTTGAGACAATATTGTAAAAATGTGACTTATTTTTCTTCATATCGTTCTTTTTTTAGTCACACTTGTTTTTTTTTAAATAAATAATCGTTTGGAAATAAATCATTACAATAGTGCAATGCGACTTTTTCAAACCGGATAAAGCAAAATTACCCCTGAAATAAAGGATCCATCACTGCTAATGTTACAAAAATAATAATACATCATTATTGAGACTTCCGTAGAAAAATCAAGGAAACACTGGGAAAACCTTATGAAACAGAGGAGGAGTTGGAGGAGGAAGAGGAGGAGGTGATGTGGTCATGTGACGGAGGAGACAAACCGGGATCCAGTCGCTGTTGTGTGATGTTGGTCTCACACACCGCGTAGGATCCGCACGAACTGCTGCCGTCCACCGTGAACCGGGCGCTCGGACGCGGACACCGGACTGCATCCATGCCTCCGGGCTGCATCGGCCTCGGCTCCTTCTCCTCCTCGGGCCTCCTCCGCTGAGATAATGCCAGGATGTCGGAACGGAGATGCGGGGACCACGGAGGGCTGATGGATGCTGCAGCAGCGGCCGCTCCGTCGTCGTCGTCGTCGTCGTCGGAAGTGGAGGATTTGTCTCTGGAAGAGATCCTGACGCTTTACAACCAGCCCATCAATGAGGAGCAGGCGTGGGCCGTGTGTTTCCAGAGCTGTAGGACCATGGCGAGGGGCCACCGGGCCAGGAGGGGCTCCACCGGCGCCGGAGCATCCTCGGCGGCAGCGAGGAGGATCACCGGACCCGGGGATGTGAGGATCCAGAAGGACGGGTCTGTGAGGGTGCAGCACCAGGGACCACAAGGTAATGATGAGAACACACTGTATAAAGGAGATGCTGTTGATGATTATGGGATGGACATCCTCTGGTCTCTGTAGCCTCTGGGTCAGGCCTGTCCTGCATGTTTTCCCTCCTTTGATTTCCAGGATTACTCCTTAATCTTCCAGCTACTGTCCAGTCTGCTCTACACCTGACCTGGTAAACAAAGGAATGTCTGTACACCCCCCTTACACACACACACACACACACACACCCCAAGGGCCCCTGCTGCTGCTCCCATGCCATGGCTCCTCATGATGTTTTTACTGATTTTTTTCCCACTCTTTCTCCATCACTGGACACACGCACAGTCATCATGTGGTTTCATCTTTTATTCAAAGCTGGTTTGCCGCTTCACATCATCACATCAGGGTGTTCACTTGTGTTCCATCCGATTAAAGCATTACACGCTGAAATGTGGACACGGATAACATCAAGGTACGCCGGAATAGATGATTTGTTTTACCTTATTGATTCTGTGGCTCAGGAGTCATCTCGTCATTACTACCTGTACTTAAAGATGCGCACTATATGTGCAGTTTTGACTGGGTTTACTCATGGATAGAAGTTACAGTGTAGCACCAATATTACAGAAATATAACAAAAGAAAATGCTAAACATAATAAACTACGTCTATGACAAAAATATCTGGGCAGACAAAGTGGGTAATAAACATAAAGTGCCAAAATGAAAAAAAATTACACTTAATTGAAAATAGATTTATGACCAGAGACATTAGACAGTTATTTTTGAGTGATATAATGAAATATGTTCATTGTACACACACACTAAAAATATCCAAGAACACATGCCAAGTGAAAAATCCCAGCAACACAATGGAACCGTCTCATATGAGTCTTTATATTCACTTTGTTACACTTTATGGTCATTAGTGCCTCGTTTGGGTTAGTTACATTTCCCGTGTTTTCCATTAGGCCTGCATACCCTTCTGTCTTTTAAGTGATTAGTAAACTGTACTGAAAGCAAACACACCACACTGTAGCTATGGGTGTGTCTGCAAAAAAAAAAAGAAAGAAAAAATCAAACAAACATCATGCACTTAAACCAAACACTGGTCAAACTGTACACATTTGCAACTCAGACTGACTAAATGCCTTTCCATCTGTCTCCCGCTGGCTGTAATGGAGTACCCCAGGGCCTGAGGGACAAGCTTTTAACTCTGCGTACACACACTGAATGCACAACAGCGCTGAGTCAATGTTTTCATCCAATAAAATCACCACATGTTTTGTCTAATCAACTTTTATGAGTGTGTTTCCGATGCTGCTGTTTGTGGCCTGTAGCTCCATAAGGCCTGAATGAATGGGCTATTTTTAGAGCATGGATGCTACCATTATAGACGATGGAGGGTGTGTGTGTGTGTGTTCCTCTTGTACATCACTGGAATATTCCGCACATGTCATATTTTGACTTTTATGGCTTGTATTAGACACAAAGACCATGTCAGTATTAAGTAGTTTCTGTCAAATCAGGCTGGATATGCAGAATATTACAGAAATTCAAATGTTTGGTAACATAGATGAGGTTACATGTTAAAAACCATGAAACAATTCAGTATGAATACACATAGTCCAGATGTCTTTATTCACCTGTTCTCATTTAACCTTGTATATGATTCTGATGACAGCAGTAAATAGGAAATGTTTTCAATACATTCTCATCAGATTTCTTAGATTGGGGTGTGTGTGTGTGTGTGTGTGTGTGTTGCAGGGGGGGTGTTAAATCAAACATACAACATCAAGCACAACCAGCTCACCGAGGCATCCGATGTGGCCCATGTTGTGAAACAGTGTAGTGTGATCTGTAAATTGTAAATGCATTTAAATGTGAATGATATGATGCATATGCAATAGTGATGCGTAATATTGTTAAATTGCACATCTTTCAATTACATTTTTTAAAGGAAATTTCAGTTTTTGCCATTTTATGTAGAGTATTTTGATATTGTGCAGTATTTTATTGCTTCGGCCCATGTCTTAGATGTTCTGTACTTGGTCTGAGGTAATTGTGATAGTTGATAATGCAGAGATCCAATTGTACATTATCTACATCTGTTTAAGACCAAATCTCAGACTGATGCCGACAGCTGCCCAAGTTAATATAAAACTAGGCCAATAATAGTATAGAAACTACAATTTGTGAAATTTAACATGTCTCTGTTAGTATTTAAAACTTTTATCCGAGATTATTTTACTCAGGAATTGGTGTAAGATCTAGAAAAGTATCCATGACGTGAGAAATGATGGAAAGGACACTAAATTGAAAATATTAATCCTCAAGAATGAACACTTCTGTCATAGAAATGAACTTTGAAGACGTAAATAAATGCTGTTAAATGTGTCTCTGTCGGGTCTAAATGGCCATAAACAAATGTACTTTAATAAAGTCATAAGTATTTTATCAAACACGAATGTAAGTCTGATTCAGCGATTAGATTTCTGATTCAGAAGTAATATTTAGTATTTAATATGCATTTTTTGTAAGTATTAATGAGACACTTAAAAGAAATAATACTATACATTGCACAAGTTATCCTCTGACTTGGTGCTTTATTAAAATATTTATCTTTACATGAGATTTCAAGTGATATGAACTTATATGACCTCTGAAAAAAAATCATCTGTGTGAAAGTAAAATCATAAAACATCCCATTGGGATTTTCTTTTCTAGGATGTTATATTCACTCGGTGTCAGTAATTTAACATTAATTTGAGCCAAGTTCTGCTGATGCTGAGTTTCTAAACGTCCTATTGGTACCTATTAATCAACCGAAGTGCAGTAAATAATCACTTTATATGGTTTACAAAATATTTTCATTACTTTCCTTTTGTGTAATTGGATCAATTAGTGGACCAATTGGTGCTCTCAGAGATGAAATAAACATTGCTTATAACAAGTGATTTTTCTGCTTTCTGTGCAGCTCCTATCTCACAATCTCCTTCATTATAAGTCACTAAATGCAACGCACTGAAACTGATTGAATCTAAATATAATAAAAAAACACTTTTCCAAAATTTGCTCTCTTATCGTCTTTCTTTCTTAAACATCAAATTCTCCTCTTGGTCCATTCGTCAGTTAGGCGCTTGTGTCTCCTGATACAACTTGGTCATGAGCTGATGTCAGAGCTGTCGTTCGGTTGCCTTACTGCGCGTTTACAACACAAAACAATCGTTTGTTAAGGAGGTCGTCAGCGAGAGCGGAATGTTTGTTCATTAGGAAAAAGCCGGAATGACATGGCCTGAAGAAGCATTAAAGTGGGTCTCCTTTTGTGAAGCAGTGCATTCATGGACGGAGGCTCTGTGGAGAAGAGCTCTGTCGTCATCAGTCACATTCTGCTCAGACAACAGTGTAATTAAACACAGACAGAGGTTTTATTAAAACTGATCCAGTTTCGTAATGATTAAGTACAACGCAGATGGATTCATGTAAGGACGAAGAGAAAATGTCTTCATTTACAGTGAACTGCAGACGGTTCGATACCACGGAGATGAATCCACACATTTTTTTAGACTTCATAAATTTTAAAATAGGACAAAAAATTATGAGCAAAAAACCTCAAAATCCTGGTATCAGAGTTAGTAACTACAGCTTGTTTTCTTTTTCTATTCTCAACGGGAATTCTGATGTTTTTGTTTTAACTAGTGAACTGTTTCAGACCTCCACTCCCCTTCTCCTTTTTACTTATTTGAGAAATAAATGATGAGTTCTTTCAGGTTTTCCCTTCCGAGGTCACCACAGTGAAACTATTTGCATATTTGATTTGGTAGGAGTTTTTACGTCGGATGCCCTTCCTAACACAACCCTTGTATTTATCCAGGCTTGGGACTGACACAATGAGACATTGATGCTACAGTTGTAGGGTCTTGCCCAAGGACTGAACACTCATCCCAGGCATCCCCTATGCACCAGACTGGTGCCATACCAACTGAGCTATCCAGCTGCTATGTTTGAGAAATAAATATCAAATAAATATTTCTGTGATGTTTAATGGGAGGCTCTTCTTCCTCAGTGAGATACGAAGAAAGTAGATGTTAGTTGAAGGTTATTATTTTGAGTCTGAGTGAGAAAAATACTTCAGAAATTTAGAATCATAGTCATGGGTAAAAAAAAAAATTAACGTTGAGAGAAATTCCCTGTAGTGTATGTTTGAGTGTCTTAAACCTGCCCTAATCATATCTCTGTTTCTGGTTTCAGGTAAATACAGCCCTTGTACAACAACAGAGGTGAGTAACTGCACTGTTTCATCTACCGTTCATTTAAAGTGTTTGTTTAAAGTCAAACTAGATGATCTCTCTGCATCTGTGCACGTCTAAGTGGAATATTCTGATCACATCAGTGGATTAGTTTCAGTAGTTTGGTAACATTTGTGCTCTTTTTGTGGATTACCTCAAAATCCCATTTTCCACCAACATTCAGGAACTTTTATTACCAGGAATTTGTTGACGTGGCCAAAAGAAACCCTGGTAATCTGTGTGTTATGTGTTTCCACCTCAAAGTTCCAATGAAGATTCAAAGTCCAAATGGATTCCATTCGAGGGGTAAATGTGTCCTACATGGTCCGGGTTTATCATCTAGATCAGTGGTGTCAAACATGCAGCCTGTGGACCAAAACTGGCCCACGGGATGAATTTCTTGAATACAAAAATTACACTTTCTCTCCCGATACGTACCAATGGCCATAGGGTCGGCAGTTCGAATCCTGGCCTCGACTGTTCACATGTTGAAGTGTCCTTGAGCAAGACATTGAACCTTAAATTGCTCCCAGTGGAGCATGGTAGTGCCTTGCATGGCAGCAGTCGCCCACTGGTGTGTGAATGGGTGAATGTGAGGCCACTGCAAAGCGCTTTAGGTACTATGATCTGTAGAAAAAAGTTGCAATCCATTTACCATATTAACAGTCAAGGATGTTAAAATCATTTTAGCTAATGGGTCACATAAAGAATCATTTGATCAGACCAGTAAAATAGTAACATCGCTACCTAAATATGATAACTCTTGTAGAAACGTACAATTCCATAGGCTCCAGTGACCTCTGCGACCCTGCAAAGGATTAAGTGGGTTTGGAAGATGAATGAATGAATGAACTTTGATTTTAGAAAAAGTGGGGATAACTTGAAGAAATATGACCAGAATTAAAAAAGTGCTATAAAACAACATTCTGACTGTTATTAAATGATCTAAAACCAGTTTCACAGCCCTGTTTTTTATTCTAGGTTGTATTCAGAAAGACACACTGGATGAATATTTATCAAATGGCCAACATGCTCCTTTTTCCAAACAACCAAAACAGAAATGAAGCTTGTACAAATGCACTAGACAAGTTTGCAGATGCCACTGAATTAAACATGGAAGGTGGAAGTTGACAGAAATGTGGAACGCTGCAAAGTGTGTTCCACCAATCAATGATCTTCAGCACACAGCTCCGCCCCCAAGAACTCCATGGAATCTGAAAATAGGGATGCACCAATCACCCTTTTTCAGTTCTGATGCCAGTACTAAACACTGGCGTATTGGTTGATAGATTAGATCAGATTAAACTAGATATAACTTTAACCCGATAATGATCTGATATTGCTGAGTTAAGAAACTGCAAGTCTTATGTGGTTTGGTACAGATGAAATACAAAATACAAAGGTAAAGGGTGGGTTTCTTTTACAGACCCCTGATTCGGTTAAAATGTTGATATTGAGGCTGATATCTGGTCTTAATATCAGATCAGTGCAACCTAGTTGGACTCTTAAGTTAAAGTCTAATTGTCGGGTATTGGGACATGTGCTGGGAGCGCACCGTTTATTATCTGTGCAGTGTACACGTTTGAATGCTGGTAAACGTGTGAATGTTTGTGTGTCTGAAACGCTATGTGAGACAGTACAGTTTATACCGCAGAGTACACGTTTCGCACCATTGCACTAAATGGTAACACTTGAAAAAGGTATGCAAATATGTAACTTGTTTCTTGAAATGTTAATAAAATGGAAGCTTCCCCAAACAGCCATCTCTTTTTATTGGAAAAATTAAGAGACAATGTTTTAAATTATTTTGGGCAGTGCTTTTATTTTGAAGTCAAAACAGGAACTATCTTTATATTGTGTTTATGCTAGCTGTACTGTTCCGTAAACTTCCATAAGAAACGGTCAGTTTGAGAAAACGGGATCGGTTCGATCACGCGACAAAATCTGATCCCGCACAGTTTTAATCATCTTATTATGCTTCTGTTTCGGCTCATTTACCATAATCACGAGACAAATCATGCACATGTACTTCATTAGTGTAGAGAGAACATTGCATTACAATCCCTTTCATGCATGAACACTTAGATATGGTAATTAAACATTAAAACACCTGTGGATTTTAGTCCAGTGCGGCTTGTATATGTACAAATCTGGATTTTGCCCTAATTTTAGCTGGTGCGACTTTTATTCAGGTGCGTTTTATAGTCCACAAATTACAGTAGTCAGATATGCAGGTTTCACAAGAGTGTAGTCAGGTAGGCTTCTGAGACGATCTGACAAAGAGTGGTCTAAAGACAGGGCCTTATATGCAGGGACTGATCGGCAGGTAATGCAGTGCAGCTGGCAGGTTAATCAGAGTAGAGACAGGTGTGGCTGATAGCAATAGTGCTGATTAACAGGCAGAGAGAGAGGGCTCATGACAAAATATGAGGTTTTTGCAAGCTGCTTTCATTAGCCAGTTACAGTCACAGAGTTTCACCCCTCACAGCATCGATGGCATTAAGATTAGTGGCCTGTCTGTAGGATTAGTTCAAGTGCAACAAATGATATTAGTGTGTGTGTGTGTGTGTGTGTAAGTGTCATAAGCCCGGGGTGTGTGATGAGATAATCCTGAACTCTGTAATGGTGCGGCTGCAGTTCCCCCGCTGGTTACTCTAATACCTTTAACAAATGTTACCTTCAACATGTGATTTTTCTGCACTGAGTAAAGGTTCTGCTGAGAACAAAGGTGGCCTCCACCAAACCCCGCCATGTGTTTTCAAGTGTCATTTTGATATTTCTGTTTGCATGTGATGTCTGACCTTGTGCAGAGTGAAGCCAAACAGGTGCCTTTTGTTGTTGTTTGACATCTTGTGTGAAAAACAGCTCATGTCATGACTTTAAATGTAATTTGTTGCATGGTTTACTTAAGGAAAGAGACTGATCGGGACCAGCTTTTGTTAAAGTATATTTTATCTATCCAGTAGGACCTGTGCATAGAGAAGTGACTGTATATTTGTCTGTAGAGATGGAACAAACTTCACTTATTCTCCAAGGATCAGTTTCACCACTTTAATCCCTAAAAGACTAAACAAAACAACCAAGCAAACACATAGTTTTTCTTTAATGAGTTAAAACTATGCTTTATGATTCATGTTCAGTTCCTGAAAACACTGACAAACATCTGAATAAACTTGAGTCTTGGCCACTAACAACCTTATAGACCATAATACCAGAAAATAATGCTCTCAGCATGATGCTAGGTTTAATGCTACATACTCGGTTCTTATGTATTATTCCTGTTTCTACTGTAATCTTAACTTATTCTTATTCGTATGTTGCTGTAACACTGCAAATGCACTCTTGTGATGAATACAGGATTATTTTATCTTAATCAGTGAGTTATTCAAAGAATTGTCAGTCATACTACAGTTTCAATTCGTACAAATTAAAAATTGTATAAAATGAGAAAAATAACAGAAACAGTGATTCTCACTACATTAAAACACCAATGCATGGAGCAAACAAATATGTTTTCCTACCGCTGTACAGTATAATAATGCAGTTTCATACTAATATGTACCATGACTCTTAGCTTGTAAAATGATCTTTTAATTGGATAAACATCAGATGTGGAAACTGGTGGCACAAAGTCTCTCACAAGTGACATCCATATTTACACCACACAAACACGTGCGCGCACACACACGCACACACATGCACACACATGCACAGACACGTGCACACACATATATTTATATATATATATACTCCATCTCCATCTTCAAAACCCACATAAAAACACATCTGTTCAGACTACCATATGACATAAGCCACTGACTACTGTTCTGCTGACTGTCTTTATGTCATTTTATGTAAGATTCTTAGTGTTGCGACATCTGTCTGTATTTTATATATATAAATGTATATATTCAATTCAATTCATTTTTATTTGTAGAGCCCTATATATCACAACAGGATGTCTCAAAGGGCTTCACAGAGTTTTTTTTTTTTTTTTTTTTTACATATGAATAAACAACAGTCCAATAAATAAACAACAGTCAAAAAATGGATTAATGTCCATCCCCCTGTCCTTTGACCCTCCTTCTCGGCAAGGAAATACTCAAAAAACCCAGTGGGAAAAGAGAAACCTCGGGGAGAACCACAGTGAAGGAGGGATCCACTCCCATGGATGGACAGGCTATAGATGTATTAAGACTAGTATATATACACACAGGCTATAGATGTATTAAGACCAGTATATATACACACACAGGCTATAGATGTATTAAGACTAGCATATATACACACAGGCTATAGATGTATTAAGACCAGTATATATACACACAGGCTATAGATGTATTAAGACTAGTGGACTAGTCCGTTTGCAGGTCCAGTCTGTAGTGATGCAATCGGGCTAGGTATGAGAGTGGGTCCATCTGGTCAAATGAGACAAGTAGGGGTGGGCGGGGGTCCATCTCAGATCCCGTCGTCATTGCGCCAGCTATAGCTGAGAAAGTAGCCACCCCCCCAGAGGGGAGTGGAGGCAGGGACACCGGGTGAATAGTAATGCACAGACTATATATATGTATGTGTGTGTGTATACACGCACACGCACACGCACACACGCACGCACACACGCACGCACACACACACACACACACGCACGCACACACACACACACACACACACACACACACACACACACAGACATACAGACACACACTTCTGATGCTATGTCCCATGGGGTGTATCATAATGAGCGGAGCTTCAGGACTCATTCTCTAACTGTTCAGTGTCTCTGGTGCTGATGTTATGGTAATGGTCTCCTCCTTCTCAATGATTGTTTTAATGTTACGAAGTATACCTTCATGTGTCGTGTCAATAAATTTAGAGAGACAAACATCCCCATTACTGAGTTTCATGTCAGGCTCCTCCTTCCTGTTATGTGTCCTCCAGCTGGTTTTTCTGATTGACTGGTTGGAAATGTCACCCAGCCAGACGTCCTGTGTGATGAGAGAGAATTCCAAGTTAATTAAAGGGCTGGATGACATCACCCATCCCCTCCCAGCATGTCTCTACTGTTGACTTGAGCTGTTAATGGATGGTGTAATAGTGGTACGACAGTGTGTCTTTATGCTCATTTTGGATTTTCAGTTTTATGGCTAGAAACATCAGACATAATCACTACAAACCACTTGATTTGACCCTTAATTATTATTATAAAAAATAAGAAAACAGAGGAAAAGTAGGCGCTGCTGCATAGAGTGTCTTATAATGCTAGAGGTGTGAAGAGAGAGAAAAATAGTCTGTATTGAAAGACCTTTAAACAAAATGTGTCCTATTTTCTGTTTCATAAAGGCAAGTAAGGAAAATCAGAATCAAAATACTCGCAAATCTACTAAAAATAAAAAAGAAAAAGTAGCAGGAAGGAATTATCAATGTTTTATATATGTGTGTATATATATATATACAGTATTTATACTGTATATATGTATATATACACACAAACACATATATATACATATTTATAAAGAGAGACTGATGTAAAGACATTAAATACATATCAATCAATCAATCAAATTTCATTTATATAGCCCTTAATCACACCACAGGTCTCAAAAGGCTTCACACACCCACAGATAACATGAAATAACGACATCCCCAGGTATGGCGGGGG
>JAPTHA010186266.1:0-12444 GCA_029814585.1 Gymnapogon annona | reverse complement strand
TTGCCTTGATCCCTTTTGTGAGTATGCTTGTGAAGCTTAGTTTTGTAATCTTGAATTGTCTTGTAATTTCATCTTGAGTCTTGTCAAATTCAATGTTTGTGATATTTCCTCAGTCGAGCGATTTTTGAGTTGATTAATCTTTCTGTTAAATCTTCTTAAAGAGAGTACATTTGAGTTTGGTTAGATTTATTCATATTACCGTTGTGGGTAATTTATGTTTGAGCTTTTGATAATATTATTCCCTTGTTTTTGTGCGGCGTAACGGTAAAAATAAATATCCTTTATTTTGAAAGAAAATTTGGTCCGCGTCTGGGTCTATGGTCTAGGGCGATCATAACACGTATCCTCCCCATATGTACTAGAACTCATATATAGTATTATATAACTCTACTAGAACCCATATGTAGTATTATAAAACCATATGTATTATATAATCTATTTGTATGATATAACCCATGTGTACTCTATGTAAAATCCATATGAATTATATAATCAACATATATATTACAAACATGTCATATAGTTCATATGTATTATATAATCCACATGTTTGATATAACTGATATGTATTATACGGTCACATCTATATGTATTATATAACCTAGCTTGGTTTATTGTATCTCTCCATCATGGTGGTTCTGTGGTGGTTGTTACAGACTCCTGGACCCAGTTGGACCATCGTCCTGTGCTTTTTCTTTTGGTTTCGTGTCTATGTTCTCTAGGTGGCTCCTTGATTCTGTTAATGGTTCCATATCGTGGCTCTGCTGGTGATTCTGTGGCAGTTGTGGAACTAACCATGGACACGTAGCCATGGACAAGAGTTATCATCAGATTGCGCATTGGCGTATTATTCAGACGTCACCTGACCTTTGATATTGCATTGCCCAGACCCTCTCAACTCATGAGGACATGTGGAACATGAGGGCATGCAGCTCTTGAGGACCTTGGATGTCCTAGCATTTGTGTGATGATGCAGCAAAGCAAATGAAAAATGAAAAGCCTTTTCCATGACGACGTCCACACTTGGTTGAGTGTTACGGCGGCGGCGGCAGAGAGTGAATGGCAGTGGATCAGACTCCAAACACCAGGCACTTTGTGTTTGTGTTGCTCTGGTTCACACTGCACATGAAGTGTGTTCCTTTCTTCCTGAAATAGAAGAGATGAGGACCGTCCTGGAAATGCATTCCCTTTGGAAATCCCCGACATGAGACAAACAAACATCCTCCGCGATACATTAGCTATTCGTCCCCATTTGCATGGTGGTGTTGGCGCCTGCCAACACTCGCTCTCTGTGCAATGCTAATCAATTCCTGCAGCGTCTGGATAAGACCAGTGCACTCTCCCTTTGAGCCGGAGCCAACACTAATATGAATGACTCATCTGCAATGTAAAACACCATCAATTAGTAATCCAGCATGGAGGGTGCACACACGCACCCCTGAACCTGAAATATAAAAACCTGTTTCTAGAACTGATGGACTGTTGTGTGTTTTCTGTTTAACAGGATTACATCGTCCTGCATGGGTTCATAGAAATAGAAAAGGGTTGAATCCAAGCCTATTACTTTGGTGGTGTTGACCCTACTTTAGGAACTGTACTTGAGTCACTGTATGTGTGATTGTGAATCCACTTCCAATCCAAACTAGCCTTAATACCTCAGACATCCGCTGTCATTCTTTATCCCATTCATTCTGTTTTTCCTGGTGTAGTCGTTCTCCTTCAAGCGGCTGAAACACATCACCACATAATTGCAGATGTGGAGGTGGAGGACCTCCTCAGGGGGTGGATCCTCTCTTATCCCATCCTTCAGTTTCCTCTTTCACCTCCTGGACTGAGTCTCTGAGCATCAGAACTGTTTAAATTATCTGGTTAAGTTCCAGGATCAAAGTGTGCATTGTTGGAAGGGTCGTCTTTAGCTCAAAACCCATCAAAGAGGTGTCATTTTCCTCCCATCCACCTCAGATTGGATTGGATATCAAACCCTTCCTCCGATTGGTCCATCCCCATTTCTACCACTTCTGCTCTTATTTACATATCTATCACTTCCAAGTCTGGTCCAGGTTCTAGATCTTGTTTAGGTTCCAGTTCTATCCCATGTTCCAGTTCTGGTCCAGGTTCAAGGCCTGGACCAGGTTCTACATCCATTCCAGGTTCCAGGTCTGATCAGGATTTCAGATGTGGTCCATATCCAAGGTTTGGTTCACATTCCAGGTCTCATTAGGTTCATTATGAGCACATGGCTCAAAGGGAATAAAAGATGATAACAGAGTTCTGACAGTTCGTACACATCAGTGCAGTCCCATCTGCATTGCCATGGTAACACTACTAACACTACAAATGAAATAGCCACTTTAGCAGAAGAATGCTTAAAGGTAAAAGCACAAAGACGCCAACAGAAGAAAAACCTCGAACACAAACACAGTGGTCCCTCATTTATCGAGGGAGGTTATGTTCTAAAAATACCATGTGATAGGCAAGATCTGTATTTTTTGACAATTACTATATATGTTTTAATATGTTTCTAATGTTTTAAATACTCTCAAAGTTCAAACCTTTGTAGATTTAAAAAAAAATACTACAGTATTATAAAATAAAACCAAAGATCAAAACCCTAAGAAATTATCAATAGTGACTGGCACGTACTTCATAATCCTCTTCACCCTAGCGCCACAGCACTGATTCAACCAAACTGAGGATTCATTTATTCCACAATGGTGCCCTACAATCAAGTAACTTCTACTTTACTTCAGTTCCTCAACTGTGCCTCTTAGTCCTGGCGCCATTCCACTGATTCAACCGAAACGAATCAAATCAAACAGAAGATTTGTTTGTTCCATTTTTGTTTATTCCATATTTGTTTATTCATTAAAATTTGCCAAGATGAGTGCATTCTGTACTGCACAGGAGACACGGCATGAAGGATGTTGATTTACAATGGTCCATGCCAGTCTGGATGCAGAACACAATGCTGTTCATATGCTGTAAAAAAAAAAAAAAAAAAAGCATGCAAAATTGGTCTAAAAAATAGCCTAATCCCTTTGTTCATGTTACAGCGAAATGATTCAGACTACTGGACCAAGGTTTACTGACCTTTATTATCTGACCAATCCTATGTCTTTGTACATCCAGTCCAGTCTGATGATGTTTAGTCTTTAGAAGGTGGAAAAACCAATAAACCAGGACTTAAAAGAAGCTGATTTTGTTCTATTTACATGAGGTAGCTATAAGATGTAAGAGAGATTGCTCAGATCATACGCCATCTATAAGTGTATTAATCATTAATTCTGACAGATGGAACCAGTCCCCACTGTAAAAAAGTGATGTGTTATTGAACTGTATATTCTCCTGTTCGATATTTTTTTAACCACAGTGCCGTTGAAGGCATTAACAAATAAGATGAAAGTGCATTAGATCAACTATGATAATGCAGTTGGATGGATTTATGAACCTAAACATGTAGATATAGAAGAAAAAATAAATTACGCTAGAGCTCTTTACTCTCACCAAGGGATGTAGATTTGACTTTAACCATCACAAATATAAAAAGTTCAAAGGTCATCCTGAAGTACATGTCAGTATTTCTGTCAGTTTTTATGTGCATTTTCTGACTTAATTTGATCAGTTCTTTGAGTGATGAGTCCTTCTGGCTTTTTCCCCTGCGGGGTCGCCACAGCTACTGATGATTTGGCAGGAGTTTTTTTTTTACGTCAGATGCCCTTCCTGACACAACCCTTGTCTTTATCCGGGCTTGGGACTGGCACAAGGTAACACACCCCCCCTTGTGGCTACAGTAGGCAGTAGTGTGAAGGGTCTTGCCCCAGGACCCACACTGGATGCTCATCCCAGGAATCGAACCAGCCCGGTGCCTTACCAATTGAGCTATCCAGCCGCTTTTGATCAGTTCTTTGAGTATAAAACTTAATTCAAACTAAAACTCATAGATACTTATGTTAATCCTGTCATATATTTGGCCTTGGTATAAAATTTAAGTCATATTCCAACAGCTGTTATGACTTCAATAAATCATAGTTTTTTCCATTAAAGGTACTTAGGGTTGGGGTTGAAGTCATCAGGGGTAGGGTTAGGGTTCAGGTTAGGGTCAGGGTTAGGGTCAAGGTTAGAGTTAGGGTCAGGGTTAGAGTCCGGATTAGTGTTACATAAAACCACAGTTTCTGTCGTTCTGGCTCTAATTCCTCTACTGTCTTCAGTTCTATATTCTTTCATTCACATCTACGTCATAAGTGGATTAACGCTATGCCTCACAGGAGCCCTGTCGAGGAATGCCGAGTCAACGTTTGCTTGTTCAACATGAAAGGCAGGAAGACATCGTTGTTGTCTGATTATCAACATCTACCTAATCCTCCAGGACATTCATCCACTTTTAATGCCCATGTTGTAAATATGGAAAAAACAAAAAGGATAGCAGTGGAACACTTCGTGTTTACTACTCAGGTTAACTCAGACGTAGTTGTAGTCTAACATAACCACACAGGTTATTATTCAGTCCTTTGTATTTATTATAACTGCTATAAAAAATAACAATAATAACAATTATTATTATTATTGTATTTACCAATCTTTGCAGAAAACTACTCAATAAAATCTGAAGAAAAATACAGAACCAACAAAACACACAACTGACATGTATCTGATTGGAGATAAGAACAGCCATTGGACATTAGATAAGTTTATCCATAGAGGATGGACTCCACTGAAGGAAAGATAGTGAAAGGGTCTAACAGATGTGTTGTGGAAAGGGTATAAGGGTTAAGGGGTTTAGGAGTTAATGTTTAAAGGGGTTTAGAGCTTACAGTTTTAAGGGCTTTATTGGGGGTTGATGGGTTTAAGCACTAAGGGTTTTTCAAGGGACCATAGTCCATATCTTTCAGAGCATCTCCCTCCTGCCTTTTCACATTTATGGCTCTTTGCACGTAATAAATTCAGTGACAGACGACAATAAAACACAAACCATCACCCGAATCCTGATGTGGACAGAAACGGAGATGGAGCAGCAAGCACCTCCTCCTCTGCCCTCCCTCTCTTTTTCTTCCTTTCTTCTCCTTCTCCTCCACTTTTCCTCCTTCATAATGTCAATTTCCCCCAACAACGTGTCTCATAGTTGTCATGGATATCCAACCACAACAGTGGTTGGATATCCTGCATATGGATCAGTTCCCAGATGATGGAGGTTCAAACGTTGGTTCATTTCCGGACCCTGGATTTATCTCCGTCTTTTTAAATGCAGTCAAACGTGATAAGCTGTGTTTTCTTTGGTCCTGTTTGATATTAACATTTCAAAAGGCCGATGATGGGAGGAAGGAAGTGGTGTTTGTGCAACAGTCGACAGCGCTAAAATATGGAAATGACACCGTTCAGGAGCATCTAGTGTGTAAACAATGTAAAACATGCACAAACAACAAACAAAACAAGAGAAAAATGACATAAAAGATCAAACTAGACAAAAGACTGAATGTACGGTATGTAAGACGAAGAAAAACAGCAAACAAACACAGACAAAAGGATTGGAACAAGAAGAAAAAAAACAGAAAAACTATGTGAACAATGTGGAAAAACGGACACAAAAGGACATGCTAAAGACAAAAGTGACATAAAATACACAACAAAACTATAATTATATAAAGAATAAACCAAGGAACAACACTCTCAAAGATGAAACAAAAAAATTTTATAAAAACAAAATACAAAGTACAGTAAAAAACAAAAACTGATGAAATTTAGCAAAATAAATGTAGAAGGTGGAACATGAAACAAAACAAAAACTGAAAACAACAAAAGTAAAATCACCTCAATTTTCCCGTGTGGGACTAATAAAAGGTGTATGTAATCTCATCTGATCTAAAAGATAAATGTTGAAACAAATCAACCAACAATGAAACAAAACATATTAAGGGTTCGATTATATAAAACAAAAACCCAGAGGTAAGCAACAGCAAACAAAACAAAGTAAACGATACAGAAAGAAGGAACAAAATAACATAAAAGATGAAACAAAATAACAACAAATATCATAAAACGTGAAACACAACAACAATAAATTTCCTAAAACATGAAACTACATTTTTTAATAAAACGTTATCGTGTGTGTTTGTCTTTTTTTCTGTTTAGTGCATGTTGTGTTTAATCTGAAAAGTGTGTGTTGGGTTTAAATTGATCAGTGTGTGCTCCGCCTCCACCCTGTGCTCTGCCTCATCCTGTGCCCCGCCTTCATCTTGTGCTCCGCCTCCTTCATGTGCTCCGCCTCCATCCTTATCTCCACCCCATTATTCTCCATCTCTGATCGTAATATTTCAAGGTCTCAGTTTTCCTCCGTCAGCATCTAATCGATGTTGTTTTATGTTGCGTCCAACTCTTGCAGATGTGTGTTTTTGTTGGAGTTGCCGTCCCTGTGTTTTGTGGGAGACGCTGTCCCTGCATCTGTCAAGGGCAGATCCAGATCCGCATCCGGCGCTGTAACCTGATCTGTATTCTGGACAGGCCTGTTCTATATAAAGACAGTGATGGCCTTTGGAACTCTACCTGTTCCACTTTCCTCCAAAACTTCCCCCGAGTTGGAGTCAGATAAGGCTGTCGAAGAGGTGACGCCACCGTCTCCATGGAAACTGCATCCCCTTGTACCTGGGCTCTTTGATAACATCACCTGGAAAAACTCAGTACCGCTGAAAGACATTTTAGTCTGATACGGAAACAGCGTCAAAGCCAAAACAATATTAATTATTAATCCCTTTAGATGTTCATAGTCTTTGACTTGTGTTTTCCATCGTCTAAGTTTTAGATTATTTTAATGATTAAAAAAAACCTTACTAATCATTATAAGTTATTAAAATTCATGATTTGCGAGGCTGTAGAATGAGTTGTGTAGCTGTATTAAAGGTCATTCATTAAATACTGGCATATTGACTGTATTCTATTAAAGCTGTTCAAACTGTTGACCATCCTCCTATGTGTGTTGGGGCTAGTGGACATGTAGCCCCTCCCCCTTTTTCTATCCCAAGCTCAATTGAGTTGTGATTGTGCACATGTAGCCCCTCCCCCTTCTCTGTGTTGGTCGGGGTCAGTTTTCCACCGTCCTCAGATAAAGCTTTGCACTGCAGAGGTCTGTGAGAGCGTCTGATAACATGTCGGCGTCCTTATCTTCCATGTTACACCCCCTGGCCTTGTTAGCATGTTCAATGATGGATGGTCTGGGCTGGCGCTGCAGTCCAATGATAGATCACCTGGGCTTTATCTGGCCTCACTGATTATTCGTCAAGTCTGAGCGCCAATCTGAACGTGGTGTAATGTGGTCGATTATACTTGGGTTAATTTTTACCTCGTTATCACCTCAGACGATACTCTTCATCACATCTGCCCGTCATTGCTTTGATGCCTGACGGGCGTTTCTTAATGAGCGTCTTATATTTGTATCTGAGGCGACGTCATGCATGAATATATTGGTGGTCAACTGCATCCTCATCAAATCCGGAGGAAGCTGACCTATTTATACTGTCATTCCAAGGGTCGTTAAACCAACAATCATTCACACAGCAGGATACTAATTACAATATTACTATGAAAGAGGGGAGGGGTCTTTTCCAAGGCCGCCTGTTATTATTGTCATTATTAATAATCACAGCTGGGCTCAATGACTGCATTAAACCACATCAAACACCAATCAGCAGCTGTCAGTGGATCAGACTCCTCCATAAGCCAATACATGAAACCACCAGACCAGGTTTAACAGCAGAAAATAAGTTCAGACCTGACCTAAACTAAGGAGTGGGGTCCTAAACTGAGGGGCAGGGACTTAAACTGAGGCACAGGGAATGAAGCTGAGGGGCGGGGAATTAAATTGAGGAGCAGAGTCATGAGCTGAGTGGGAAGAGGCATAGTACAGCAGGTTTAAGATTGAGAAAAATGCATATGGGACGTTACTACAGGAATCATTCTAGGACTCCAAACAATAAAATGATTTTAAAATATGATAAAAGATCATCAACCTGGGAAAACTTTAAAAGTTGGATTTGTCGTGGTCTGTCATGTTCTTCCCATGCTGTGTCTTGGGCCACTTCCCCTCCTCAATGGATGACCTGGTAACACATATGAGTCACCATCCCCCTGTGTTTTACAGCTGCTAGACATTGATAATCAGGCCCTCTGTAAAGGGACAGTCTGGACATTGCGCAGTGCAGGCTCATCTGCCATTCCTTTGCTACATAACCGATGTTGTGCTTCATGTGGACTCAGGCTTCCTGTGTATCAGGTCTTGTGTTCTTGTTGTATGCCTTGTTTCTGTGGTCTTATGATTTAATGATTAAATGTTCTGTGTTCCCCTTCAATTCCGTGTGCTAGAGTCTACTTTTCTCCACCCTTGACATAATGAGCTCACCAGACAAAGACTCCACTTGTCTTAAAGCGTTTTTTTTAGTTTAAAACTATATTTTCTTTTTGTTATGCTGGATTCTGGTCTTGACCATCTCCCAATTTTGCTTACACCCTGCTCTCCAGTCTGCTTTTGTCCTGTTCTGATCCTGTGCCTACCTTCTGTTCTGTCCTGCCACATCAAGTAGTTGCAATGTGAGGAGGCATCTGTTGAGGGGGTCTGGGGGGTTTTGTCATGGTCTTCCATGTTCTGCCCATGCAGTGGCTTGGGGGAATCCCCCTCCTCAAGGATTGACCTGTTTAGTGATCTGGTTCACAGGCCTGCACATTAGTGTTTAGGTCCTTTGTAAAGGGCCAGTGTGGACATCATGGAGAGCTGGCTCATCTGCCTTTCCTCCACTCCATAACCTGGGCATTGTGCTTCATGTGGACACTGTGCTGGACTCTGGCTTCTCATGTATCAGGTCTTGTGTTCTTGTTTTGTGCATTGTTTCTTGTGTTCCTTGGGATTTAGTTATTAAATGTTCTGTATTCCCCTTCTAAACCGTCTTCTCTCCACTTTTGACATGATTAAAACTGGCTTTAAAGTTGGGTTTAAGCCCAGGTGTAAAGCTGGGTTTAACACTGGGGTATAAACTCGATTTAAAGCATACTGGGCTTATTGATGGGTTTAATGGGGGCAGGGGGTGGTGCTGGGTTTAATGCTGGTTTTAAAACTGATTTTACCCATCTGCATGTTTCTAGTTGTGTTTTGGATGTCCCACTAACACTGGCCTGTGCTCAGGGCTGTTGACGGGTTATATTGTTGCGATGATGTAGCTGCTGACAGTGACTGGGAAACTGCAAGTGCACCGCTCCAAATGAAAACAAGCAGAGGTAAAATCTATAGAATTATTCATGGTTGTGTTTATTTCTATTATTGTTGGTAAAATGGCAACGGGGGGCAATGGGGGATGGCGGTGACTCACACAGCCCCAAGATGAGAAAATCAAGTGAATCAATATTCCCTGTGTTGATGCCATGTGGCTCAGATTGATTCTCTGCTGGAATACATGAAATATGCATGTGTTTGTAAATGTGAAAATGCACTTTCTGTGGAAGGACATGTTACAACAAACTTTATGATTGCGTTTCTACATCAGAGAATCAAAATACAAACTAATAAAATAAAAGATGAGGATCACATGACAAATACAGGAATGAGGAGGAGGGGGACGCGAAGGCTTTATTTCACTGTTTCAGACTTTAACTTGTCATATAATTGACCATTGAATACATCATCTACACTTTTACATGTTTACACTTTTACCCTTTGGCATCATATAGAACCCAGGTAAGAACTGAATTCTACAGTGATGATAATTTCTTTCGGCTTTTTTCCCTTCTGGGGTCACCTCAGCAAATCCAATTCGCATATTTGATTTGGCAGGAGTTTTAACAAATAATTGCCTGAGACATTATGTAACCAGAATGTAATTTGATTAAACTAATTTTTGTGTGTTACTGATGTGCTCTGAGCTCTGTGACTTATTGACCTGAGACGATGGGACATAGGTAAAGTACATAGGGTAGAGTGCAATAGTTATGGTTATTTTAGTGGTAAAGATAACAGTGGGTAAAGATTTTGGGGCATGGATAAGGCAGAAAACAGGAATGGTTTGGGGGCAAAGGTGAGAATATTGGCTCAGATCAGAAGAGGGCAACAACCCATAGGTGAGTATATAGAACTCGAAGCTCTCTTGAGGATGGGGAATCAGTCAGACCCATTATTTGGGGATGTGTGTCTGCTGGTTAAGGAGTCAGATTCTCTGTAATCTCGGGACACCACAGATCTGTGTAAGATTGATTCATTCTCATTGAATGATTGATTCACAGTTACTCTTCGATCCTGTTTCTGCTCTGTTTTGTGGTCAAGCTAATAACCATGGAAATATCACGTGGGATTTAATATTGGAGTGATATTGGTAAAAATGGATGAGAGTATGTTACAGAGCCCACTTCATTGCCCGGTGTAACCCCTGTGGGTAAGTTTATGTTTCAGAGTCCAGTTCACAGCCCAGCGGAACCCCTGTGGATGAGAGTATGTTACAGAGCCCAGCTCAGAGCTCAGTGGAACCCCTGTGGATGACATCTGTTAGAGAGTCATCCAAGTCACTTAATAATAATAATTTATCTAGCACTTTTCGATTAAAGCACGTACATTAACGATTCATTATTCATTCACTCATTACTTTATTATTCATTCATTCTCACATTCACACTCTGGTAGTAAGCTACGTTTTGTAGCCACATCTGCCCTGGGGCAGACTGATGGAAGCAAGGCTGCACAATCCACTTCAAACGGCCCCTCAGACCACCACCAAATATTGATGCACATTCATACACCAGTATTTATAAATGAGTGCACTGGAGGGAAGGTGGGTTAAGTGTCTTGCCCAAGGACACCACAGCACATGACCAGGTGGGATTCGAACCAGTTATTGGTTGACCCACTCTAGTGCCTGAGATACGGCTGTCACACTTCATCTTCCAGGTTTTTAGCCAACGCCTGGTTGGACATGATAGAGGATCATCACTGAAGCATCACCAGGCCTTTACCCATCAGCCCCTGCTCCCTACGGTATTCCACTTGCATGTTTGGGTGCAACATTAATATCCTTTTTTCTGACAAGGGGCACTATTCTTGTGCAGCAGTAAAGCCTTATGCAGATGCATGTCTGTCTGCTGGTGCTTTAATCCTATATTCAAAAGCTTCATGTCAACCCCAGACGCTGTGTTCTAACACAAAGGCCAACGCTCTGGAACCAAACTTGCTATTTTTATCCTTGCTAGGTGATTAAAAGCAGAATAACACTGCTAATTGTTTAATAAGTGCACTTTGCTCTGCATCAAAGGGGTTTTTTTTGCATAATATTTCCCACAAGTTCAAAGCTGTCGTTACCTCTGAATGGTTGAATCTGCCTCTAAACTCACCAAAGACAAGATGACTGTATAATTACAGCGTTAAAATAAGGTTATCAGAGTCCAAAGCAAAGCACTTTGTCCTATATTCACCATTAAACAGCTATAGGCTCCAGGGTTTACACGTCTTAATTGGGCACCGGTGTCGAGTACTTAGGCGCTATCTAATATGATTTAATTTATTCACTTTCTTCTAGACATAAAAAACCTCCAGTGACAGAATTAGAAAATTGCCTTTGACTAAATCCTTCAATTGTCCCCGGCAGATTCTAAACTCCGTCGTGGTTGATGGTAGGAAAAGGATGGCTGAAGCTGCTGTGTAGTTTTACCTGTATGTGGCATCTCCAGGGGGTTGGGTTTTGACAGTCTTCAGCTACAGAAACAGAAGCCCTCGGAGGTCTGAGTTGACTGGCAGTCCGTCGACAAGGTCACGATAGCGAAACGGGCCACGAGGCCCCCAGCACTGACTTAATCCGCTCAGTCCGACACTTCTGACATTTCAGCCACTTGATCCCCTCATATGTGGACCCTGGAAACACGACGACCGCTGAATGCCACTTCAGAAACCGCTGCTATCCCCCGCATGGACACATCAGTCCAATATCGGCCCATCAGTCCAACATTAGTCGAATATCAGCACTATATCAGTCCGGCATCAAATCCAACATCGGCCTCACATTGGTCCAACTGTAATATAACATCAAGCCAACATCAGTCCAGCTTCAACCCTACATCAGCCCGACATCGGCCTGATATTAGTCCAACATCAGTACTACTTCAGTCCCACATTGGCCCAACATTAGTCCAACACCAGACCAACACGTTCCGGATATCAGTACAATATCAGTCCGATATCAGTCCAACATCATCACCATCATCATAATAAATATTTATTTTTTAGAGTAAATATGCAGCGGGTTTGGAAGATAAATGAATGAAGGAATATATTAAATATTTCTCTTTCTTAATACATATATATATATATATATGTTGAATCTAATATAGATATAGATATAGATATATATATACATACAGTATATATGCATAGATATGTATGTATTTATGCTTGCTTAGTTATTTATTTATTTTAATAAACTTGATTCT
>JAPTHA010186229.1:1911-12450 GCA_029814585.1 Gymnapogon annona | reverse complement strand
GATAGATAGATAGATAGATAGATAGATAGATAGATAGATAGATAGATAGATAGATAGATAGATAGATAGATAGGGTTTGTTTTCTATCAAACATGGTCTGGTATGTGTGAACACACCATGAAACCCAATCATTTATTAATTTTGTACAGGTTATAGGAGTAATATATAATAGTAATGAATACACCTCAACTTTTTCCCCATGTTTATGGAACGACTTCTTCTTCATCTTACAATAATAAATAAACAAATGATTGGATTTTGGATTTAATGGAAAAATTACACACATTTGTTTGTTTGACATTTAGTAAGTATCAGTCAAGTTTTGCACATATACAATACAAAAACCCCCCACTAAGGACCATCACACATTAATGGAGCTGAGAGACGTAGTGACTGTCGTCGCAGCCTATCGTTAGCATAGCGCTTTAGCTGCTAACCGTTATCCTAGCCGCAACAAACCGCTCACAAACCGTAACTCACTCACACACATCTCCAGTCGCCCCCCTCCTCCTTCTTCGGCCCACTCTCGCCAGTAGATAACAAACCAAAAAACGAAAAGTCCCGTGGAGTCCTGAGCCAGGAGTCCTTCACAGCCGGCCGCACAGCTAGTACACGCGCCGCAGTTCATTAGCCGTTAGGTACCATTACGATAGTAGAACGGTTGTAGAACAGTTGGTAGAATTAACAGTTTCCCACCAGAACCGAATGGAAACCCTGGTTGTACCGTCACCTCCACATATTCTGGTACACGGCACCGGCTCGACAACCCGCTGCACCAATACCGTAGTCACGCGGGTCGCTCTCCAGTGTACACCACTGCTGCTCATCCCAACTGGAGACAGACTGGCTCACCATCCCACGTTAGTGTTAAGGGGGTCCATTGAGAGTATAGCAAACCGGCTACTACCTCTTCAAAAATGACACATGTCCATGTTGTACAAGAGTCCAATTAACACGACTACAATAGTCGGGCAGAAAAACTTAAAATTAGGAAAAAAGTTAAGGAGCTGCTGTACAGACAGCCTACTAGGGCGCCATTGAACGTGATGTGTGATTCATATGGTATATGTCATTTTCAGGAACAACTTTTTATTGATGTCACTTTGAATATGCACTGCAGTGTTTGCTGTCAGTTATACTGTATAGCAGCCCCTCATTAATGACGTCTGATGAGTTAGACGGTCACTCATTTTCATGGCGCTGCGTGGTAAGCACTTGTGAGCATTGCCCCCCCCCCCCCACACACACACACACACTCTCAAACACCAAATATGCACAGGAACAGTTCAGCTACAGGCACAAAAATAAAGTTAGTGTCAAAAAATTCTCCTCCTGCTTCATCATCTCCCCATTAAAAGCAAAACTGTATCTCTGACCATTTATGAGGTCAACCTGAATTCAAACACTTCAGCTCCTCAGACAGTTGAGCGGATATAAAACATCTATCCCTGTGCCAGCTTTGCTTTGCTTTTTTTTTTTAACGATCCCACTGTTTGATCAATTGGAGGTAAAATTAGAAGTTGAAGAGAAGTGGATGGGTCCAGCTGACCTTGAAATGCTGGATGGATGGATGAGGGATATTAGGTTTCATTTATAACTGGAGAAAATGAAACAAAAAAAGAAAAAAAAACATTTCCGTGCAGTTCCTCTTTGATTTTTGACATCTGATACAAAACAGAAACTTAAGTAAATGTGAAATCTGACAGAAAACTTGCTAAATACAAACTGCTTACTTTCCTTTCTTACTTTGTCTTTGCTCTACAGAGAAATTGTTACTAGCCAATAACAAAATCAAAACAACAGTTTGTCTTTTTGTCCCTGCAGAGGAACAAGACCGCTTTACTCATTCGAAGCATAATGTCGATGTAAGTCACAAGTATGAATCATAACATTAAAATGTTTTATGTTTAAGTAATTTTATCTCCAGGAAATGTTCCTTAATTTATGGCATTTTTCTACCTTTAAGGCCCATCATTGCCTTTCAGTAGAAAGACTTTCATTCTAGTTAAAAGAAATGTAGCCAAAGAAAATGTGTATTGGGAGAATTTTATATTAGAACACAATAGTATGTTTGGCTTCTCTTTAATTACAGTTCATGAGAAAATATACAAGATATGTAAGTACCGTACTGAGATACAAAATGATGGTATGATGATAGTCATGCCCGGCTGGATAGCTCAGTTGGTAAGGCACCGGGCTGGTGCATAGGGGATACTGGGTTTGATCCCTGGTAAGAGAGTCCAGTGGGTTGTGTCAGGAAGGGCACCTGGCGTAAAAACTCCTGCCAAATCAAATAAGTGAATTGGATTCGCTGTGGCCACCCCGGAAGGGAAAAAGCCGAAAGACATCATCATCATGATGATACACTTTCTTGACAGGACAGTCGTGATCAAGAAGGTTGAAGATCTGTGAGGAGTCCCCAGTCTGTTTTCTAGGAACAGTAGAGAAATGGATGTGCCCTTGAACAAGGCACTTAACCCCTATTTACACACCACTTGTCCCCGTCTGCTGCTGTGTGTGGTGTATTCCTGCATGTTCAGCTCGTGATGGGTTAACGACAGAGGTATCACTGCAGTGTGTGTTGGAAGCCGACATGTATAAGATACTTACAAAAGGAAGCTTCTTCTCTCTTCAAAGGGAGAAGAATGTGATATATAACGTACAAATGCAATGAATAGTGATTCCAGAGAATTGAATGACCACTATGCTAAACAATCAGAAACCTCTGTTCTTTAAATCTGTGAATGAGCAGTTCCAAAAGTCTAATGGTGGTGCTAGGGACCTGAACATCCCAGACCTTTACTCCTCTGGCTTACAGGCTGGATGTCGCTGACAGAAGGAGCAGACACTGAGCGGTAAACTGAGAGCCTGGCTCATGTGTGCAGCACTCTCTGTTCAGACCCGAGGGCATGTTCGGTCCTCTCCTCCACAGCCTGTTGCTGACTGGATATGACTGTGGGGTCTGTCAGCATCTATGATGTGTGTGATCGCACCAGGCAACAGGAAGTGTCTGGAAAAAGTCACAGATGGGAGTTCAGAGCCGCTGGTGCTCCACAAGTCACAGAAGCTCACGGCTCAGATAAAGTCTGTATTGTGATTCAAAGTCAAACCACATCAAGAGTGTCTTCTAAAAGTGTAGACAGGCACTTCAAAGCAGACTTCAGTGGATTTCCTCAGGACTCATTTGTTTCTGTGCTTAATATTTCTATGTCTAATGTATGGAAGTTCTGGTTCCTCTCGGTCCTTTTCATATCTGCTAGTTCAAGGTTTTAGTTTGATGAATTCAATCTGCTCATTGAAGTCATAGAGACCCAAACAGCCGCTACTGACACAAACCATCTACTGAAGTAAACTGTTTAATACCTATGGATCCACTAATTCTGTCAATACAAGTAAATGGTTGGTGTAATATATGGTTATTCGTCTTTTCACGGCCATCAGATATGACCCATTTGCAGTGGCGGGCCGTGCATTTCAGACCTGGGCCAGCAGTGATATCCTACCCGACTTAATCCACCTCTTAAAAACCATCATTCTGATCCATGGATCTACACATGATGTATTTAGAACAAAACACATACAACTGTATCACTTGAACATAAAGTTACGTAGGTGAGTGCACCGATCGATCGTGGCGCACCGATCGTGGCGCATCGATGTTGTACACTTATCGCAGTGCCCCGATCAGTGCATGGACAGCCACAGACCCATGGGTCTGTGTGTACCCAGGCACAGACCCAGGTCCGGCCGTGGTTGGTGCGATCTACCGTGCAGTAGTTAGGTGTGACCAAATGTCCGAGGTCCGTGCTTGTCGGAAGTATTTCATTAATATATTTTTAACAGTAATATTAACTTACTTTTGGGAGCCTACCAGCCAGGTGTACGTTCATAGTTATCAGCTATGTGGCGGCGGTCGGCAGTCTCTCTTTACAGTGTCTTTTTTTGAAAAGTTTTTCTTGAGAATGGCATTGTAATTAAATCCGTGACCAAGTCGACATCTTCACCTCCTTCAGCCATTGTGGGATGAAAAAACTAGAACAACCTTTTCTTTAAAAACTAAAAAAACTTGTCACGCTACACAAATGATCAATTTTTTTTTCTTACAAATGATCAATTTCCTTATTTCCTGCTTATCAAATTGATGTGTCTACTGGCTTTACATAGCTCCGCCTCTCTCTAGTGCGTATGCAATCAAAAGACGTGCAAGCACTGATGCTATAATAGGCCCGCTGGATGGTGCCAAATTTGATGCTGACAACTTAATTCCACAGACCGCCAAAAGTGCTCATACACTGTAAGCGGCCATGCAGCCAGCACGGTTGGAAGGCCTAGAGGCAGATCGTTGATCCTGGCAATACATCATAATGAATAATGATTGGATATAAACTCTTACATAAACCCCGCCCTCCAAATCTCCTCCTGGGGCTGGAAGCAGAGTAACCAACTTAGAAAAGCTATGAAATGAAGAGTATAGACCATGGAGAATAATTTAATACATGTTTGTGGAAAAAATATATATTAAAAAAATATTCCTGATTATGTTTAGGCCAGCAGAGAAGGCCTTGGTAGCTTTGAGGGTCCACCACTGCCCATTTGGATGTTCAGAGGCTTTGTAGTTGCCATGGAAAAACTCTCATCATTGATTTGCCAGTAAAACCCATGGAGTTGAATCAGTGGCGGTGGATGGACACAGTTGTTTTTACATTACGGTAGCAATATCTTTGAGAAAGTAAGTTGGTAACATGAACAGCTACATGATATGCGAGTTAATATAGGAAAATTCATGATTTACACCAAAGCTTACAAAATACAGACGATAACGTTACAAAAAAAACAATTGATGACTAATCAGATAATAATGGTAAAAATGCAGAAAAAAAGTTTGGAAACAGCCACAAAAGTATCACTGGGTCTTTATGGGTGTTCTTATGAGTGTTGCTTGTGTTCACAGCAGACCAAACTAGCTATAATAGTGCATTAAGAAAAGAGATAGATATTTCCTGATCGAGTATTGCATGGTATTTGTCAGGTGCAACAATAATGTGTTTAAAGACATGTCAGCTTCATGATGACATAACGTGCAATTGAATGACTATTCAAGGTCAACAATCATTTGCAAACAAGTTGATTTTACGGATCTGAGTGTGAGTCAGCGGGGATGCTGTGTGCACGCTCAGCTATGGAACAGATGAAAAGGATGAAATCACAATCGTGTAGGTTCTCTGAATGTTCTGGGTGTACTCTGGGTCCACTCTCAGGCGTCCTGATCTCCACGTCTCTGGGGATTCCTTGTCTCTTTATCGTACGTACTGCCACCGTCAGGAACACGGAGTCAAGAAGGTTCAATGGGGACAGTGGCACCTCACGGAAAACCAATTATTCACGGGCTCCGAAGCCTTCATTTCTGGGCTTGAGCTTTGAATGGTTTTGATATTCCATGATGAATTACCACAACCAAATGAGAAGGAGAGAGAGAGAGAGAGGGAAGAGGGAGCAAGAAAGCGGGAGCGTAAGAGACTGAAAAGAGAAAATCCAGGAGGAATTCTTTGCCTTAACTCCCTCGGGCGTTTAGTGTGTTGGTGGAGTACTGTACGCTTCTCTGGCAAGCGTATCTCCTCTCTTCCACCCACGCGAGTCTCTCAAACCCAATGAAGTCCCACAGGAGGGGTTCCTTCATCCAGCCCGTGTATGCATGCTCTTGTGTTGCACACCTCCTCTTAATTAAACAATGGCAAGCGCTGAAAATGCTGTTTGACAAAGACTGTGGAAATTAACTTTGTCGGTGTAAGAGAGAAAAAAAAAACAAAAAAAATGAAACAGAAGCTAAAGGCAAATCCCTCAGGATGGAAGTTCATTAAGAAGAGAATGCTGTACCAGATCTGCACATCTTCCTTTCGCTGTCAAACTCACTGTTCACACATCAGTCTTCTGTGGTTCAAGTACGCTCTGTTTGAGCAGTGGACTTAATTTTCGAAATGAAGTCACCACAGGATTCATCTTTTTTTTTTTTTTTTTTTTTTACTTTGCAGGAAATTATTAAATGAATAGGCTGCTGAGCATGGAGTCATAGCGGAATACAGTGGAGTAAAAGGGTCTCTCTATGAGCTCACACCGCGTCTTTCATGCAAAATGTAGCCCGACCAGCTTCACAAGACCAATATGAAACGCACAGGACACGTTTGCACATTTAAAACTCACGAAAATACATGTCATTAAAACTGAAAAATAAATAATTATGACTCCACAAAGCCAGCTAATAAATTTTAAAAAAGTTTCCTTAATTAAAAGCCAAGCTAAGAAGGCATGCCTTGAGAGTTCTACCAAAGTGGATTCCCTCAACCATCAGCTTCATTTCAGCCCTGCAAAAAAACAGACTACATTCACATGCAAACATATCCCTGCGCTCGCTCACAATTATCTGCTTGGGGCACCGTTTTGTTTACGCTGTTTGCACGCCGCAGTTTCATTTCAAAGTGATTTTTATAATGATCCAGTTTTCATTGGAATGATGTCATACTCAACCCAGCCCTGGCCACAGCTTCAGGTGAATATTTGGAACTGGACAGTGTAAATCTAAATGACCTGCAACGTACCGAGGTAATGTTTACCCTGTTATTTAAAATGACTCCGATCAGCCACGATATTTGCTGAAAATTTACCCAAAACTATGACTAAGATCACTCATTGTGTTCCTTATTTTTTTTTTGCCAAGTTATCCTGGCACACACATTTTAACAGTTGTTCAGTGAGAGGAAGTGAGAATTATTGTGTCATGTAGACTAGTGCAGAGGGAAAAAAAAGAAAAGTCCTAATTTGTGCACAGGCAGTATCAACACAACAATTAACAAAGAGTTAGAGAGGTCAATATACATTTGTTAAACCATAGGGCCTTCATTCTCACCAATTGTAACCCACTTATTTGACACCGGCCTTTATTATCTCAATCAAATCAAATCAAATTTTATTTATATAGCCCTTAATCACTCGACAGGTCTCAAAGGGCTTCACACAGCACTAAATAATGACATCCCCTGGTATGACCCCCCCCCCCCAGGGCAAGGAAGAACTCAAAAAACCCCAGTGGGGTAAAGAGAAACCTTGAGAAGGGACCACAGGAGGGGGTGGTCCCCCTTCCAGGACCACCATGCTGCAATGGATGTCGAGTGGGCAGTATTATAACATAAAATTATAAGATAATTTTAAATTTTAAATCAAATCAAAGTTTATCTATATAGTGCTGAGTCACAACAACAACAATCTCACAGCGCTTTACATATGGTCTACCCAGACACTTGGATTAGCTGGAAAACAATCTCAATAGAATCCTCCAGGAGCAAACACTTGGTGACAGCGGTGAGAAAAAACTTCCTTTTAACAAACAGAAATCTGACTAGACCAGTTGGGGTTAAAGGGACAGGGAGAAGCAAGAGAAAGTAATTCTTAAGTAACGGTCTCTTATTAGCGGATAAACAGGAGCGTCTCCGTTTGT
Organism: Gymnapogon annona; assembly: GCA_029814585.1. Taxonomy (NCBI): domain Eukaryota; kingdom Metazoa; phylum Chordata; class Actinopteri; order Kurtiformes; family Apogonidae; genus Gymnapogon; species Gymnapogon annona. The sequence goes on along the minus strand of JAPTHA010186229.1, from coordinate 4,961 downwards.
TTCTGTGGATGTTGAATGTGTCGCTGGTGAAATAAGTGCTGCAGTAAATCTTAGCGAGCGATAGAAAAGTCTCCCTGATAAAGGTTTAAGTTCACCCACATTATAACTCACACAGTTTGGCTGTAACGAGGTGGAGTGCTTGAAAGATTCAGCCCGACATCTTTGCAAATGTGATTTATGCTCACTACACAGCGAGCAGCTCAAATCTTTAATTACCGTGCAAATTACTGGCCACTGTAATTCATCAGTACACAACCACCAGAACCTCGTTTCCACACTAATTTAATGAATAATTGCCTTCTTGGAAAACCTGCCTCTTCTCGTATAATGGCAAAGGCCTCGGAGGATACGGCCACTTCTGCGCAGCCTGGTTCACCGTGGCTCGGACCAGTACCCGTTTTAATGAAATTCGTGATGCGCTGTGTGGATGAACTGGATTTAATTGCATTGACGTTCACATCTTTATGCTGCAGGGAATTCAGCACTTCTCCAACAGGTTTGTCTGCAGTCTCTATTGCTTTTTTATTTTTCCAATTCAGACGGCACCAGACAAAAGAAACCCACTGACCATCTGCCTTAATTTGTTCTCAGCTTGAGAGAGGCCACTGACCACAAACTCCCCTCAGTATTTGTCGGATACAGTCTGCTGCATGAATCACTCAAGCTCATAAAGCTGCAAATTGACTCTGTACATAAACATTGCTGCTTAGTCAGACACAATGGCAAACAGCGATGCACGGTAATATTTTAAGTTTTTATTATTGTACTTCAGCCCTTTACTGAATAAACATGTCGCTCTCGGGATAGAAACTACTCAATTTCTGTTAATGTCAGAAAAATCCAGCTCAAGTCAAAGTGCAATACGGGTTGACTGATTGATTACAGCTTTACAATCTATTCCCTAACACACACAGAGACCCAAAAAACATAGATCCAATCCCACAACTATTGATTCATCCCTACATGTTTGTACTCTACTTCCTTCCATAGAAAGACAGAAATCCAAAGAAAAGCTGGTACAAACACGTTGACCTTCACTTGCTTCAATCCCCCCCCCCAAAAAAAAAAACCAAAAAAACCCTAAATCCTGGAACCGTGGACTCATATCCAATCAATTACTTGGTGGCTTAATTGATTTGCAAAGGTAATCACTGGGCACATCCACTGGGGTAAAGTATTTGATGTTTTAATAAATGGTTTACAGCAGAACTGGATGACCACATCGATCCAGCCTCTGCAACCTTGATTATAGCACAAGTTGGGGAAAAAAAACAGCTTTGTACCAGCGGGACGAGGCAAAACGATGCCATTGGTTGGCCTTACCTTTATTGTTTATGCTGGAGTGTTGTTCAGCACTGTGGTAAAGATCAAAGCCAACCACATTACTCAATTTCCTTTTTACAGGAATGAAACTGAGACCAGATGCTTACTGTATATCTAATAACACTGCAGAAAAATGCAGTAAAATGAAAAAATGCACCAGAGTCAGTCCTCCAGGAGTCACCTCCGAGGAAAACATGTCACAATGGATGCACCACGTAAAATATTTCATTTTAAGGCTTTTGTTCTCTGATAGTCCTCACGCGACACTGAAAGGTGAGTCACTGCCAATGCAACACAAAGCCAGCGTTCACTTTATCTGAGGCCGTACACATTGGGATGCCAGCCAGCATGTAGATGTTGTGTCTTGTTTATTTATAGGCGTCGGCACACATCAATCATACATGACATTTTCAAAATCAGTGTAAATGTGGCAGGATTCCCTAAAACATTAAACTACACCTAATACATCAATGTACAGACGTCATTAAAAGAGTCTTTGTGAGACTTCAAATGCAACATAGAGACAGAACAGGAACTCTTTCAAACTGAGGAAAAAATAAGGAAGAGGAAAAGTAAAGGCAAGACTTAAGGTCATGGGACGGTAATGAGATTTGCATTGAAAACGCACCCTGGACTCACACGCATCCTGACATATCTGAACACAAGTAGATGCAAGGCTTCACATCAGGTGTATGAAAGCATCGTCAGATAAGTCTTCAGAAATCACCACGGATCCAATCGGACTTCCCTCCTCAATGTACAAAATACAGCAGCTCATCTACAGCCTAAAATGCAAAACAGAACGTCCACTTTAAGTTTAGCTCATTAGCTTTGTAATATTTCTTTGTAAATTGAATCCACTGTGATGTCTGAAGGTGACCGGAGAATTTTTAAGGCGGAGTGTTTCCCGCCTATGATTAATTTATATATGCCAATGCCATAATAAATCAATCAGCGCACCTTAAATATATTCTATTTCTTTTCATTGGCTCTTTTGCATATTGCACAGTCAGATAATTAATTAAATCATCGGAAAAAAGAAAGAAAGTAACAGCATGGTTAATTTTTCCTCAGGAAGCGCTACAGCTGTGACTTTGAAGGCACTTCCGGGATTATGATCAATAATATAGATGTCTTAAGAATTTTAATATGACGTAGTTGACACAAGCACGTCAGCAGGTCTTCATTAATGACACATACCCGTTCAGACTCCTTGAAGAATGGGACACTCCCAGACCACCTCTGACTGGATGTCTGTGATCAGAGCCATCTGCATTGACCAAGACGAATATTATTGTAAGGTCAGAACAGGATCATGCACTCAGTCACTTATGGGGAAGCAAAATAATAATCTTCCCCTCATCGCACTAACAAATGCTTGTCCTCTTTTTGCTTGTTTGTTTGTTTATTAAACACATAATGCTCGTAATCTGTAGCAACTGTCATCATTACACAATACTATTTCCACTGGAATATTCATCAAAATAACTCTCCCACACCCACAAGAGGAGAAAAAAAAACAAACAAAACATCTGACACACAGTAATTAAGAACCATATTTAATACAGATGCGGCAACATTTTCACGGACATCTGTTGACTAATGAGTTCTGCTGATCAGTGTGAATCACCAAAGCTGCTTATTATGTCAGAAACTCGAAGAAGAGTGAGATAAAGCCGATTATCAAGGCTGATCTGAGTGCAGTGGTTGGACGCCATCACACAAAC
>JAPTHA010186189.1:0-12453 GCA_029814585.1 Gymnapogon annona | reverse complement strand
TCACGCTCCATTCTCCCCCCACTCGTGAACAAAACCCCGAGATACTTAAACTCCTCCACTTGGGGCAAGGACTCCCCCCTCTACCCAGAGAGGGCACACCACCTTTCTCCGGTTGAGAACCATGGCCTCGGATTTGGAGGTGCTGATCCTCATCCCAGCATCGTCACACACAGCTGCGAACCGCCCCAGTGCATGCTGAAGGTCCAGGTCTGACGGAGCCAGCAGGACCACATCATCTGCAAAAAGCAGGGACTAGATCCTGAGATCCCCAAACCAGACCCCCTCCAGCACCTGGCTGCACCTAGAAATTCTGTCCATGTAAGTAATGAATAGGCCAGCCCTGCCAGAGTCCGGCAATGCAAACCAAGCTCCTGCTCCGAGAGTACAGAGACCGGACAGCCCTTAGCAAAGGGCCCCGGACCCCATACTCGCGGACCACCCCCCACAGGATGTCCCGGGGGACACAGTCGAACACCTTCTCCAGATCCACCAAACACATGTGGACTGGTTGGGCGAACTCCCATGAACCCTGGAGCACCCTGTGTAGAGTACATCCAGCACATCCAGAGACTTGAGATACTCAGGGTGGATCTCATCCACAATCGCTGCCTTGCCACCGAGGAGCTTTCCAACCACCTTGGTGACCCCAGCTTGGGTAATGGACGAGTCCACCTCCGAGCATCCAGCCTCTGCTTCCTCAATGGAAGACGTGACGGCAGGATTGAGGAGATCCTCGAAGTATTCCTTCCACCGCCCGACGACATCCCCAGTTGAGTACAGCAGATCCCCGCCTCCGCCATAAATGGTGTTGGTGGCGCACTGCTTCCCCATCCTGAGGTGTCGGACGGCTTGCCAGAATTTCTTTGGGGCCAAGCGGTAGTCCTTCTCCATGGCCTCCCCGAACTCCTCCCAGGCCCGAGTTTTTGCCTCCGTCACTGCCTGGGCCGCCGCAGCGTGCCTGGCCTGCCGGTACCCATCAACTTCTTCAGGAGTCCTATGGGCCAATAATGCCCGATAGGACTACTCCTTCAGCCTGACGGCTACCCTTGCTTCCGGTGTCCACCATGGATTCAGGGATTGTCGCCACGACAGGCACCAGAGACCCTGCGGCCACAGCTCCAAGCAGCAGCTTCGAAAATGGAGACGGAGAACACATTCCATTTGGACTCCCCCGGGATTGTGAGAAGCTCTCCCGGATGTGGGAGTTAAAGGCTTCACGGACCGGGGATTCAGCCAGTCGTTCTCAGCAGACCCTCACAACATGTTTGGGCCTGCCGGGTCTCTCTGGCTTCTTCCCCGGCCAGCGCATCCAAGTCACCACCAGGTAGTGATTTCTGGACAGCTCAGCCCCTCTCTTCACCTGAGTTTCCAAGACACGCAGCCGGAGGTCAGCTGAAACAACTACACAGTCGATAATCAACCTCCAGCCTAGGGTGTCCTGGTGCCATGTGCACTTGTGGACACCCCTGTGCTCAAACATGGTGTTCGTTATGGACAAACCGCGACTAGTACAGAAGTCCAATAACGAAACACCACTCAGATTCAGATCGGGGAGGCCATTCATCCCGATCACCCCCGTCCAAGTCTCGCTGTCGTCACCCACGTGGGCATTGAAGTCCCCGAGCAGAACAATGGAGTCCCCAGTTGGGGCACGGTCCAGCACCCCTCCCAGGGACTCCAAGAAGGTCTTGTACTCTGTACCATTGTTCGGCCCATAGGCCGTCACAATCGACAGAGACCTGTCCCCCACCCAAAGGCAAATGGACGTGACCCTCTCGTTCACCGGGGTAAACTCCAACACCTGCCAACTGAGCTGTGGGGCAATAAGTAATCCCACACCCACCGCCTCTCACCATGGGAAACAACAGAATAGTGGAGAGTCCAGCCCCTCTCGAGGAGCTGGGTTCCAGAGCCCAAGCTGTGCGTGGAGGTGAGCCCGACTATATCTAGCCGGTACCTCTCAACCTCCTGCACAAGCTCCGGCTCCTTCCCCACCATCGAGGTGACGTTCTAAGTCCCAAAAAGCAGAGTCTGTGTCTGGGGATCAGGCAGCCGAGGCTCCTGCCGTCGACTACTACCCAATCCACATTGCACCCGGCCCCTACGGTGGCCTCTGTGGGTGATGGGTCCACAGGAGGGGCAGGAAGAGGGGCCCGCGTCCATTCGGGCTGGGCCCGGCCGGGTCCCGCGGGCAAAGACCCGGCCACCAGACGCTCACTTAGGAGCCCCAACCCCAGGCCTGGCACCAGGGTGGAGCCCCAGCTTCGCCTTGCTGGGCGATGTCGCTCTTCCTGTGTTGTTTTTGTTCATAGGGGCTTCTGAAATGCCTTTTGTCTGACCTGTCACCCAGAACCTGTTGGTCTTGGGTGACCCTACTGGGGGGCATGAAGCCCCCCGACAACATAGCTCCTGGGATCATCCGGGTACTCAAACTCCCCCACCATGATAAGGTAGCAGTTCGAGAAGGGTGGTAATAAACTACTATATATTTTTTTAAATCCCTTCTTCTCACTTTAGTATTTAAACAACAACAAGCATATTATTTACCAATCCAACACTTAACCCATCTTTCTTTTAATGGTAATTTATACAGTTCATTCATTTATTCATCTTCCAAGTTTATTTTAATCATTTGCATATTTACATAACGCCGAACTCAAAGAACATGGGTCATGTAACTCAACACAACCAGTCCCCACAACAGTCAGTGTGCACTTCAAATCTTGGCATGCTATCCCCGACATTTATGTGGATATGAAAACAGGATGCATTTGGAGTCCTGTCGATCTTTGGATCCACATATGTATGCGAGAAGGTGTTCTCCAACGTGAATTTTATTAAAACCAAATATTTATCACCAAGAGTGATATATATTGAAATGCTCTAATGATTTGCACGCATTTGGATTTAATCTATATTCAGTGAAATAGACATGTTATTACTCAGATTGATAGTTGACTGTACGCCCAAAGAGTACAGTATGTTTGGTATACTACTGGTGAATAACATGATTTTTTTTTCTGTGTGTATTGCTGTATAGCTAGTAAACTTTGTGAGCCTGTTAGCACTGGCATATGATAAGAGCAAATTATTTTGAAGATGAGGTTCCAAAACAGGGCAGACTGCCTGAGGTAATATTACATAAGTAATGGTGCTATTTGGACAAATCACTTCTTTGTGGATCTGGCCCTGAGTATTTTACTTGAAAGTAATCATCAACCCAACATTTTTCTTTTTTGGACGTTCTAAATGTTTTGTTGGATGTAGAAATGTATTTTCGTTTTCTCTGCAGCAATTCACTGATTTCATAAGATCCAAAGATTGGCAGGACCACAAGTTAATACTTCTATATATTCACCTAAACATTGTAGATAGAAAAACAAAGTGACGGAATTACAATGAAATACATTGTAATAAAACACACAGCAGTTATTTCCAAACGCTACAGGGAGCCATATCAGGTGGATCAAAGAGCTGCGTGTGGCTTTGGAGCTGCAGGTTGCTGACCCCTGGATTAGAAATAGAATAGAATAGATCATTAGATAGACTAAAAGTAATGGTGACATAGTGAGAAACATGTCTAACCAATGTTCTTGTAATGCATTCAACGAACACATGAAAAATTTGGTTTCCAAGCACTAAAGAAAGACCAAAGCCACAACACAGCTGGATGTCAGGGTTAAAGAAGTGAACAAAGGCCTGAGAACACAAAGAAACAAGAAGAAAACAAAAAGTGGAGTGGAAAAGGAATTATAAAGAGGAGCTGGCGGGAAAAACAGACAAAGACTTCACCGAGACACGCACAAAAAAGGAGAAAAAGAACACTAATGAAATAAAGGTAGTGATAATGTGATGTGAAAGCTATTCCCCAGGATGAGGAACTCCAAAATGGCTTTGAGGGGAAAGTGTGCCTTTAGTGCAGGACATTTTCTCTACAATGAGGTCTGTATGATTAAACATGGAATTTGTTTACAGCTTTAGTTATAATCTGCCATTTAAAAATCCACACAAACAAGTAATTTAACTGAAAGAAGAAGACGACGATAGACAAGAAGAGAAGATGCCAGACTAGAAAAATCCTTTAAGTCTCACTCAAACCTTGAACGTGACAGTCACAACAGAGGAGGGTGGGAGAGGGGTCAATTGCTAGCAAATTTTTGTTTTCACATGTAATCAAGTCCTCACAAAAAACCTCCTTTCTTGTTGAATGGTGGTCCAGTTGTGCTCCAAATGGACGCCAGCCAGGTAGGAAATGGTGTTGTACCTCTCCAGGGAGAAAGAGGGGGTGCTTATGCCAGTTGGCTTCTTTTCTCAAAAATTCAATCAGTATCAAAATAAAAATCCAGTTAGAAAGAAAGAAGCTCTGGGCCCTCCAACACACTGAGGTGTACAGTATGTGGGTGGAGCAGAACCCCCAGTGGTCTTTACCAATCACAACCCTCAGACCTATTTTAAATCTCTTAGGTTTACCATTCAGAGACTGGTTAGGCTTCTCTGTTCTTACCAGCATATGACTTGGATACATTAAAGGACAGGACAACATCTTGGCAGATGTCTTATCCCATGCCCTTTACCATCGTCACAACAGGGATTTGGCAGTTGGTCTCTATTCTCTCATCTCTTCTCCTGCGGCATTAATAGTGCAGTTGTTTGTTATCTCCTCTTCCCTGTTGTACTTTCCTTACATATGCTTCCCTAGGAAGCTGGTTGCAGAGGACATTTCACTCATAATGTGACAGATGTATGTATGGTAATGTTTTTGTAAATAGTTTAGTCCTGGATGTTTGTCCTGTCTGTTCTCTTCCATTCTTGCTCTCTCTCTTCACCTTCTCTCTCTTCCTCCTTGTTACAGGTGACCAATCAGGTGGCTTGAATTTTTCCCATGCTACCTAGCAGAAGGAGTGGCCCCAGCATTCTAATATCCAACAGTGGTCGTTGCCTCGGTACTCTAAAAACATAACAATGATGGTTATCGGGACACTCTAAAACCCAACAGTGGCAGTTGCCAAGACACTCACACAACACCAAAAATCTGATTCTCTGAAACCTTTCCCATTATAGTCTGTCCTTATCAATGGCGAATGCGCAGGAGAACCTCTCCAATACAGCAGATAGGAGAACCTCACAACACAAAATATCTCACCTAAGCACCACCCACAGGGGTGCATGTCCCATCCCCAAAAAAACCCATCAGTGAGAAAAAAAAACACTTGTCAGGTGTATTTTATATACATATTTGAACGACAGAAGGGTGAAACTCATTCATTCATCTTCCAAACCCGCTCCATCCTTTGCAGTGTTGCGGGGGTCACTTGAGCTGCTCAAGGGCGAAGGCGGGGGGCCCCTGGACAAGTCGCCGGGGTCATCATTCACACACATTCATACAGGGATGGGTGAAGTTGGGTGAAGTGTCTTGCCCAAGGACACAACGGCACATGATCAGGAGAAAGCGGGAATCGAACCACCGATTACCAGACGACATGCCGACCACCTGGGCCACGGCCACCCCAAGGGTGAAACTTTCATATGAAAATAAATGACTGAAAACACTACCAGTGGTGTGCGCAGACATCTTGGGGGGCAGTTGCTCAGTGGGAAAAAGGGCATCTTGTGCAGCATGTAGAACCACTAGCTGCCCTAATATAAGTGAGATTTGAAAAAAATAAAAAAAAATCTGGAATGCATTTTCTGAAACAACATTTATTTTAACATCTTATTAATAACACACTAAGGGTCAATGAAATATTGTACCATAACATTGTAAATGAACTTAGGATTTCTGTGTTTCTCTGGGTCTCTCGCTCTCTAATGTCCATCCCCTTTACATGACAACTTGAGGCTAGGTCAGCTTTACTTACTCTATTCCATGCTGATAGTTTTCATTAAGAGTCTGTAAACTGGTCTTAAATCAGCACACACATAGACAGTGACAGATATCCTCAACGCCACCTGACTTACACCTATGAGGATGTAGTTACTTTGGATAAAACTTGCAGAACTGAGTGGCAGGAGAAGCAACCTGTCTGTGTTTGTAACTAATAACCAGTTGTGAACCATCAAGGCCAGCAAGACCTTCTCTGCTGGCCTATACATAATCAGGAATATATATTTTGAATATAAATATTTTTTTCCACAAATATGTATTACATTATTCCCCGTGGTCTATACTCTTCATTTCATAGCTTTCCTAAGTTAGTTGCCCAGCTTCCAGACCCAGGTGGAGATTTGGAGGGCCGGGTTTATGTTATGAGTTGTATGTATGAGTTTTTATCCAATCATTATTCACTATCATGTTTTGCCAGGGGCCAAAATCTGCCTCTAGGCATTTAGAAGTGACAAGTGCTGGCTGCATGGCAGTTTAAAGTGAATGAGAGCCTGTGACAGACATGTGGCATTGTTTGACCTCACTGGCGCCATCTAGCACTCCTATTATATCGTCAGGGCATGCACGTCTTTTGGTTGCATACCTGATAGACAGAGGTGGAGCTATGAAAGGCTGCACAGAGCAGACACTTGTGATAAACAGGAAGTAAGGAAATGGATCATTTGTGTAGCGCCACATGTTGTCTTATTTTTTTCAACCCACAATGGCTGAAAAACTTTTCAAGAAAGAGAGGCTCGCCGACCCAACATTAGCAAGTATGACTCACCTGGAAAAAGTATAATAACTACAAACTGTACACCTGGCCGCCTGGCTCCGAAAAGTAAGTTATTGTTAAAATTATATTATTAACGAAATATTTCCGACCGGTCACACCATGGAACGGCAGATCGCGGTCGGAAGGATCCCCTGGTACACACACACATATAGGCGCCCAGGTGCCGGTCGGACACTTGGGTGCAGACACTGGACCGGATGGTCCGGTTCATCTGGCAGAGGTCACACGGTGTCGCACTGTTGACCGCGATCGGTTCACCGAGTCAGCCATGGTCAACCGCGGTACACCTGGGTCCGCATTGACCCAGGTGCCGGTCGGACCTGGGTCCGTGCCTGGGTTGGACCGTCAGACCGCACGACACCTGGGTTGGTCCCACGATGCATCGGACAGTGCCAAAGGCACCGGACCGTACGGTCCAGTGTCTGATCGATTTGTCTACTCAGTAGACTAATAGCAGTGTGTTGTAGGTGACTTTATGTTCAGGTGATACATTTGTACATTTTTTGCTCAAAATACATCAGGTGTAGATCCATGGGTCAGAATTATGGTTTTAAGAGGTGGATTAAGTCGGGTAGGACATCGCTGATGGCCCGGGTCTGAAATGCACGGCCCGCCACTGCTAATAGCATATATTCCATCCTGCCACCAAGGTGCGGCAGTTATCCCCACAGAACATTTGATTGCAACAGAAAATTCATGTTCAATTGGGGAACTGACAGTGCACGATTGAAGTGCATGAAATATATTGGGAGCAGTACCTCAACTAAAATGTTCCTGGCCAGCATTATTACAGCATGTGCTTGCAGATGTGTGAGCATGTTTGTTAGTTACCCTCAGGGTCTAGCAGTCTCTCTATTCCCAGGTGTTGCTCTGCTTTATCAAAGGCATGTTCCAGTCTGTCAATTGCCAATGTCTTCTTCTCCACTGAGCTCCAATCAAACAGCTCAGGTCTGTGGAGGAAAAACAGAAGTCAAAAGGGATGAAGATAGTAAAAGTACATGCTGCATCTGCATTTTAAAGCCTTTAAACAAAGAGGAATACCCCAAGTATCTCAGAGGTCATGTCTTCGGTTGCAATTTTTTTTTGCACTATGCAAAATATTTCATATACAGTTAGTAAAAAAGTAGGAAGAGAGAATTCTCCAAAGTAGAATCTGCTGACCTTGTGGCAATAAAGGTTTTTATGTTTTCTTATTATAGTGCCTATAGATTAATCTTCTCAAAAATTAAATACAGTGTAATTAACTCACTTCAGCTGAGGCAGTCAGGTTTATTTTTGGAAGTGCTTTAAGTCAGCAGATGTGTTTCCATTTGCTAAGCTGTTATGGTTAGCTACACATACTCCACAGTCAACCACCACCTTTACTTCTTCAGTTAAAAGGGGAAAGGGAGTATCGATATGTACATATGTGTTTTATTAAACCTCCATTTTCCTATTGTATAGATGAGGCTATAAAACTACTCTCAGTAAACATAATTTTGCTGGTGTGAAACATGAAAGTAAACAACCTACAGGGACAAGCTGACAACTCCAGTGTCAGATTGCTCACTCTGTATTCCTGAAATTACTCTGCAACAGATTTTCATGCCGCTAACCATGATTTAATTCATTGTTGTGTATTTCCTGACTTGAAAGCTGAAGTTTCATAGGTGTGTATAAAGACCAGGATTATTATAGAATAGAACTTTATTCATCCCCAGTTCAGTAAAATAACATAAACCAGCGTAGCCATTGAAAACAATGGCACAGGCCTAAACAAAAACACCAGCTAAATAAGAGTACAATGCAACAGGATAAATCCAAGACAGATCACAGATAAATAAAATAAAATAAAAATAAAAAAATAAAGCTAAAGGACAAATACATGAAAAACGAACTTCTTTAAATAACACAAGGTCATGTTCAGTTTAGGATTGTCCCATTGTTTCTACATAGTGAAATAATCCCACTGGGCAACACAGAGGCTGAAAAACCTAAATTCTTTCCTGCCTTTTCCTTTTTTCTATTTAAAAAAAAGATTCCCCCGTATTTATTGACAAACTCGAATGATTTGCTCATCTGTGCTTGACATCAAAGGGACTTTTAAATTTCCTTTTGAAGTAAATATATATAAAAATACTATTAGCAAAAAAAATAAAATAGAGTATACAAAGTGTTTTTTAAAACTCTTCAAACACTTTTCCAGATTTAATATATTCAGTACTCGGGCAGACACAGTGCCCAAGTACATTTTAGTCTACTCTTAATCTTCTGAGACCTAAAGCACTGATTGAAAGAGAAGGTTCAGTGACTTTTGAAACACTAATCAATACACAGAAATCATTCAGGTCAAATATTATTAGATATGAGGCTCTGTGGTGAACATGGAAACGTGCAACTTCACAAGAAAACCCATATTTTTCACTGCAGTTGGAGGTGCTTGCGTTTATATTCAGTTAATTATTTGCTTTGTTGATAATGTCACTTTTCTGAAGTTTTCAAAATAACCTTTGAATTCATTCTTAAATGTGAGATGCTTAGGTGCTCTTCCTTGACAAATAGAAATTACAAATGAACCAATAATACAGGGAACATCTTCTTTTCATATATACAAGTAAAAAGGACATTGATTTACTTTATTCATTTGCTTTCTCCAGAGCTATCTGACGTTTTCTCATCCAATGTTGTAAAATTAGGAAAAACATTTAAAAGACTGAATAAAAACAAATCAAAGTTTCAACCCTAAAGCAGTTTTATAAAGGCATTCATGCCATTACTTTTCTTAATTATGTATTTATTTATTAATTTTCCTTTACTCGTCCATGTAAGTTGTGATTACACGGGATGAAGAATGTAAATACATTGTGATTCCACTCACGGAAGCTTTTTGTTTACCCAGCATATAGATAAAAGGGAAAGTAAAACTTTTGAAACAGCCTAACCTACAACTAGATGTACCTTTTTTTTATTATTCTATTCTATTAATTGAAATGAAGACTTCCAGTGTGTTTTCAGTAACAGGGCTTCACTGACGGCTGGCTGACACTATCATACAGGGCAGGTGACTTTAAAGACTTCAGTCTGCTCAAAAGCAGGCTGTCACAACCAGTTTTAGATCTTTGTTCCCCTCTGGTAGTTCTTTTTCTTTTTATGCCTTATACATTTCTGAATTCTCTCTGCCAATAATCTCATTCCGCATTCAGTATAACTTTTCAATAGGATTCACCAAAAAGAGTGATTTTAGACAGCTGAATAAAACCCGTCCATTGTCTCCCTTGGCACACCTTTAACATGGTCTTCTCACATCGCTGCCAATCCATTTATTTCACTGCTATTTATTTCTCTGCCAACACGTACACGGACACACTGACCAACACTAGACATTTTCATGATACCTGTGGCTGTGGATGAGGGCGTTGAAAGCCAATCCATCATTCCAGCTACTGGAGAAGTTAACCACATTGACCTGAGGACACAGATAATGGATATTAAAGGACAAACCTGTGAATGCAGTGTGACACACACTGTTTAAACACTGGCTTTCATTTTTACACACGCATTCATTGGACTGGAGACATATTTTCACACTGATACAGATTCAAGAGAAATGTATTGCCATTTGTATGCAAATACAGGAATGTTACAAAGACCACACAGGGGTTTCACTTGTCAAAGGAACTGTTCTTAATTTTACATTAGGTGAATATATTAAAAATGCTAATTGGCTATTTGCAAGCGAGCAGAGGTGAAGAGTGCCTGTAATGCTTCTGTCTAAGTGTCTTATATCCAGAAAGCTTGCACTTACATGCATTTAACTATATTTAGGTATAATCTAGTATTATATTACTATATTATTATATTATAGTATTATTATATTATTACTTATAGTTCCATAATATCTTCTAGTATTGCATCTCCAAGCCACAGTTTGAATGAGTGAGGAGTCGCTCTGTATGGACAGCAGGTATAAGTAAAAAGAAAAATGCAAAAGTACTGTGTTATACTGTACAGGCGGAACAAATCGAAACAAACAAAGCTTTCCCTTGACCTTTTTCAGCAACATTGAGTTCTAATACAGAACAGTGAACGAAGATACAATAAGCGTATAAACATATAGATCAACAGTACTTTTTTTTCTTCACTTTGTTCATAAAGTTGATTTGTTGGCTTACAGCTGTCTCTTATAATACAAAGTGGTGACAGATGAGAGTCTGTTGGCAGAATATGCCAAAAAAGGGGAACAAGATGCACATGAACAACAATAATATACATACAATAATATACATACTGTTGAGTCAAACATAAAACTGCAACAGTGACATGCTGTAAATATACTGCTGACTCAAACATGAAATTTTAGATTTTATGTGACTAGGAAGGGGTATACCAAGTTTAGACATTTGTTGTGCAGATGTGCTGGGATTTTTCATTGGACAAAAATCACATACTTACAAAACAAGACGAAAATATAGACCCAAAACAACAGGGCCAATGGCCCTGAGAGACAAAAAATAAAAAAAATCAACTTTGCTTTGTTTTAAATCAGGGGCAATTGTAAAGTAGTGATCTTGCACCCAATACCCATACATTTTATTAACACTGTTGCTCAGGAAGTTGTTGTTGCAAAGAATTTATGTTTTTTTCTTTTTATTTCCATTTGTAGACACTGTGACCCTTTACACTCAGTCCTAGTTTTTGTCACAAATGTCACAAATCAAACTTTTTTGATAAAATTCATGTAATTCTACCATGATCAATTTCATAAGCTGTCAACATATTTGTGGAATATGTTATATACAGTACATACAGACACACACACACACATCTTGGTTATATAGTTCAAGGGCCACATTCAGCCAAATATGATCACAAACAGACATAATCAGTAAAATAATAAAACCAGAAAAATAACTACCATTTAAAAAATATGAAGGACACAAACAACCATGAACATCCTGGAAATTTGTAAGAAAAATAAGTGCAATTTCTGTTATTTTCACATGTGCATTACAACCTTCAAATCAGAGTGAATTTACAGACACACAATGCATTTAGTAACAGAGATAATATTGTTAAAATTCATTCTCTGAAGACATTGCATGTTCATATTTATTCAGGTTGTTCACATTTTTCTGAAATGATAAGTAAATGTAAACATTTTATGAATATATATATATATAAGTACAGTGGTACCTCTACTTACGAAATTAAAAATTAATTAGTTCTGGAAGTAGTTTCGTTACCTGAAAATTCCGTAAGTAGAGACGCGTTTTCCATGTAAATGTCCTAATCCGTTCCAAGCCACCCAAAATTCGGACATACATTTTTTATAAGTCACAAATACATGTTGCAATTAGATTACTACACAATAAACATAAAATGAGAGTTGTACATGTAAAAAATCAAAGAATAAAGTAAAGAAAATTATGTTAATTTACCTTTTAACTTCTATTTGGTGTTTTGTAAAGAACCGATCCAAGGACATTTGCTTTTGTCTGCTTTTAACAATCCTTCAAAAATGTGTGAGGCAAACATCATCATAGTGAGCCCGACCAGTGAACGCTTTTTCTGCGTGATTCTTTTCAACAAATTCCAAAACTTCATGGAAAACTCATTTTTTGAAAGACTCGGATGCTGGGATACACACATACACATAGAGTTCCCTCCTAGCTAATGGGATGCCAGGAAGATGCTAGGTGATAGCCAATGGCAGAGCAGCTACAAGCATGTTTACCTTCGGTAAACTCTGGGAGCTGCGAGTAGCAGCACATACTGTATTTTTGCCTTTGGTATCCTGAAATTTCTTTCATAACAA
>JAPTHA010186103.1:0-12466 GCA_029814585.1 Gymnapogon annona | reverse complement strand
TCCTAATCCTATCCATCCTGGTCACTCCCAAAGAGAACCTCAGCATCTTCATCTCTGCTCCTCCAGCTCTGCCTCCTTTCTTTTCCTCAGTGTCACTGTCTCTAGTCCATACAACATGGCTGGTCTCACCAGTTTTATACACCTTTGACATACATGCATATGAATAATCAATATGATATTTATCCCAATATGAATGTAAGTTATGACATCAATGTGTTATATTTCTTTTTCCTTCAATGAAAATTTGGTATTAAAAGCAAGCATTCATCCAAAACAGATCATAAAACAAGCTATCACTGTCAAATTGCTATCAGATTGTCATGTAGAGAAAACTGCTTATACCTCAATGGAAACAAACGGCAGCTTCTTTCATTCGAAGTGTGTCAGTTTCCCCCCTTTGCATTCATTATCTCTCTCCCACAGACCCCCTCTACGCATACCTTCAGCTCTTCAACAGCCTTGCGAAGCTCTTCTGGTGTTTTGTACGTGAAGTCTCTCTCCAGGTAGTCTTCCTCGGCCTGGTTAATCCACTCCTGCATCTCCTGCATCTCCTTCCTCAGGGCCATGGTTTTATCTAAGCCGCCTTTCAGAGCTGACTTCTTAGCATAGGCCTAAATGGGGGTGGGGGGTGACACCAACATGACGCTTAACTTTTTACACACACAGAAAAGTAAGGCACATCTGAGACTGTTCTTTGGATGTCGGGACACAAACCTGTTTGCACACATTCTCCCACTGAGCGTTGAGTTCATCTAACTCCTTCTGGATGTGGATGGCGAACGGTGGCTCTGCTTCCTTTTTGAGGTACAAGCCCACTTCGTTGATACCGTTGACGCTGGGCTGGATGGTGTGAATATCATTCACCAGAGCCTGACCAAACACATATCCAGAGAAGAGGTGACAATCTGCTCAGAAAGGACAGTACTTGTATTTTAGGCCAGACTGTTTTAGCCTTGATCACAAATCTTTGATTGGCGTTTTTTATTTTTTTACATTTATGGAAAAGTTTCTGTACAAGTGTTCATGAGAAAACGTTGATCTGACAACATACTCACTTTGGATTTAATGTCTAATTCCTTGAGGGATATTTCATAGTCTCTTGCTTTTTTTCATGAACTCTGAGGGTTATTTTATGATTTCTCTGGGCCTTTTTTTTTAATCCTAAAACATTGTCAGTTAAACCTTTCTAACTCTTTTATTGCTAATGCGGAGTGTTTCTCAGCTTTCCAGGAGAGATTTTATCTGTTGGGGACACTGCAGTCCAAGTCATGTGGATAATTTTTGTGGCTAAAGAAACCATTGCATTGTCTAAAAACTGGCTGTGATGTGAAGTTTCCTTACCGTGCACTGCTCTAACTGTTTCTCCAGTGCTTCAGAGTCGCCTAAAGCTGGCCATTCCTCATTGAGAAAGACGTCCACATCTGCCATCCACTTCTTTAGAGTCTTTACATCATTCTGAAAAATAATAATCCATTAACATATTTTTAATGAATATAGTATTTCATAAATGTCTGCCAGCTGATGAAGTGTTATTAGGTCATTAAACTTGTCAATGAGAAATCATTTTAATTTCACCTCAAACTGCATCAGCTTGGCCATGAGCTCCTGGACCTTCTGTGCGTTGTCCGTCAGTGTGGTGCCCAGTCGTCTCCAGCGTGACATGATGGCGTCCATCTCTGTGCGATATCTATTGTATTGTGACAAAGTTCAGAAGTGAGTCGTTGTATAAAGGAATGTGTGTTGTCCTTAAACCATAAAGACCCAGTGATACTTTTGTGGAAGTCCCCATATGAATTTTACTTCTTTAACCACTCTGACAGAATTTGTCACCATTTGTTGTAATAGTGAGGTAGATGTTCATTAGAGCTCAGATTAAAGTTGATGACTATTATATTGAAATCTGAGAAAACTGAAGAAAAAGTGCCTTTCGTTAACATAATTATTAACTGAACATAAGCTAAGTGTCAGCATCCGCTGTGCATGGATCCAACTCCATGGGTTTTACTGGTGAATCAAATGATGGTGTTTCAAGGTTCTCTACGGAGCCTCTGAACATCCAAATGGGTCATATCTGACGACAAGCTGTAATGATCAACATGTGTTAATAGGATTAGTGGGTCAAGAGGTATGAACCCGTTTAATTGGGTAGATACTTGTGGTCACCAGTCGATATTTGGGGTTTTATGGGTTAAGGAATTATTACTATACAGGTGGTCCTCGGGTTACTTCGCACTCGACTTACGTCGCTTCGACTTTACATCACCCGAGTTTTACTTTACGGCACCCGAGTCCGCGCCGCCATTTTGTCTCCAGGCACATACAGTACAGTTGCATTGTAGCGTAGTGTATAGCTGTGATTGTGCTCCGTCATAATTTCGGTATACGAACTCGGCTTTATCACCCTCCTTTTGTTCATCATGGCCTGCAAAAAGAAAGCGGGATGTCCTAGTGATGCTGGTCCAACCAAGAGGAAAGCAATCACGATGGAAACTAAGCTGGACATTTTAAAAAGGTCAGAGAGAGGTGAGACACCGACTAATATAGTTAAAGCCTTAGGCTTCAGTCGGACTACCATGTCGACCATAATTAGGGACAAAGTCTGTCTTTTGGATCACGTTAAGAATTCAGCCCCCATGAATTCAAAAGTAAACACGAAGCTGCGTTCTTCCATCCTAATCAAGAACAATTGCTTATTTTATGGATTGAGGATCAAAATCAACGAAGGCTTCCGATTAGCCTAATGCTAATTGAGGAAAAGGCACAGCTCATTTTCCAAACGTTGAAAGAGGAAAGGATGCCGAGAATGAGGAGTTTACTGCCAGCAAGGGCTGGTTTATGAAATTCAGGTCCCATGCCAACCTTCATAATTTAAAGATCCAAGGTGAGGTTACATCGGCGGATGAAACGGCTGCGAAAACTTTTCCGGATGATTTAACCAAGATTATATGGGAGGGTGGATATCTGACAGAGCAAGTTTCCAATGTGGATGAAACAGGATTATTCTGAAAGCGGCTACCTTATCGAACATACATTTCTAAGGAGAAGACAGCCCCGGGTCATAAGGTGAGGAAGGAGAGGCTTACTTTGCTGCTCGGGTGTAACGCTACTGGGGATTTTCACCTGAAACCTTTGCTGGTCTATCTTTCTGAAAACCCCAGGGCACTCAAGGGAATCTGTAAGAGTAACCTACCAGTCACCTGGAAGTCCAATAGGAAGGCATGGCTGACGCTTGCTCTTTTTGAGGACTGTTTCACCAAGCATTTTGTCCCCACAGTGGAGCGATACTGTGCAGACAGGGGAATTGCCTTCAAGGTGTTATTGTTGCTCGACAATGCACCTGGCCATCCTCCTTCTTTGGGTGATTTCCACCCCAATGTTAAGGTGGTTCACCTCACACCCAACACGCCATCTCTGCTGCAGCCCATGGATCAGGGTGTCATCGTGTCCTATTCAAGGCA
This sequence comes from Gymnapogon annona, assembly GCA_029814585.1. Taxonomy (NCBI): domain Eukaryota; kingdom Metazoa; phylum Chordata; class Actinopteri; order Kurtiformes; family Apogonidae; genus Gymnapogon; species Gymnapogon annona. The sequence goes on along the minus strand of JAPTHA010186103.1, from coordinate 9,008 downwards.
TACTACCTTAGAAGGACTCTAGCTCTGCCGTTGGATAGGACGGAGAATCAGGAGAATGTCACCCTTAAGGACTTCTGGAGGGGCTATAACATCCGTGATGCTATTAAGAACATCGCCAATGCTTGGAATGAGGTGAAGCAGGCCAACATGAATGGTGTGTGGAAGAAGTTGTGTCTCCAATTTGTGAAAGACTGGAGTTGGAGACGGATGACATCACAGAACTTCTGGATTCCCATGGAGAAGAGCTATCAGCCTGAGTACCTGATTGAATTGGAGAAGCATATGAAGACAGAGGACGAATCCATACAAACACCAGAACCAAGGCGTTTCACAACCAGGGGCTTAGTTGAGGCTTTTTCACATCTGGAACAGTGGGGGGACCCTGGACATGTTATTTGTTATTTTAATTTACTGTATTTTATTGAATTAATAAAAAGTTTAAAATGTGTACAGTATTTGGATATTTATTTTGATATTTAGGGAGTATTTGGGGGTTATTTGGGGTTATTAAAGGGTTAGTTTTGACTTACATTGAAATTCGAGTTATATCGCCGACGTAGGAACGGAACTAGGATGTAACCCAAGAACCACCTGTATATATTAATCAGATAACTTAATTGTAATTCAGGGTCAATAATTTTGATAACATAATAACAAATAAGACAAGCCTGTTGTATACCTGTGAATGACTTCTTAATATTATTATGAAGCAATGCTGCATATTGTTAAAAACAAAACATTTACCAGAATTTCTGGACTATAAAACACACCTAAATAAAAGCCGCACCAGCTAAAATTAGGGGGAAATCCAGATTTGTACATATACAAACCGCACTGTACTAAAAGCCACAGGTGTTTTAATGTTAATTACCATATACAAGCGTTCATGCATGAAGGGGATCGTTGGCAATGTTCCCTCTAAGCTGCGCATGTAAACCAGCTGTGATTCTCCCCTGCCACATCAAACCAGCAGCTAATTAAGCACATGTGCGCGATTTGTCTCTTGATTACGGTAAAAGAACCGAAACAGATGATTAAAGCTATGAAGGATCAAATTTTGTCGTGTGATTGAACCGATCCAGTTTTTTCAAGCTAAACATTTCTTCCGGAAGTTTACGAAACAGTACAGCTAGCATAAACACAATATAAAGATACTTCCTATTTTGACTTTAAAATAAAAGTGCTTCCAAAAATAATTTGAAGTGTTGTCTCTTCTTTCCAATAAAAAGAGATGGCTGTTTGGGAAAGTTTCCATTTTATTAACATTTCAACAAACACTTTACATATTTCCAGGTCGTCACTGAAAATGAGAACGAGTTCTCAGTGGACTCACCTGGAAAAATAAAGGTTAAATTAAAAAAAAAAACAAACAGATTTGCATACCTTATTCAAGTGCTACCATTTACAAAACATGTACCTTTGCACTGGTTTGGTAGTGCAATGGTTCACCAAACTGGTGTGAATTCTGCAGCTCCCAGAATTCACCAAACATAAACCAACTGGTAGCTGCTCTGCCATTGGCTATCACCTAGCATCCTGGCATCCCATTGGCTAGGAGGGAACTTTATGCGTATCCCAGCATCCTCTTCGTTTTCCCGTCGGAACACAAAGTGGCTGATGGGAAAATTAGTCTTTCAAAAAATGAGTGTTGGCTGAAGTTTCTGAATTTGTTAAAAAGAATCACCTAGAAAAATTGTTGACTAGTTGGGTTATCGCTCACTATGATGATGTTTACACATTTTTGAAGGATTGTTAAAAGCCGACAAAAGCAAACGTCCTTGGATCGGTTCTTTACAAAACGTCAGATAACAGTTAAAAGGTAAATGAACATCATTTTTATTATTTACTTTATTCTTTTTTTTTACATTATGTACAGCTCTCATTTTCTGTTTATTGTGCAGTAATCTTATTATCACATGTATTTGTTATATGTTTTGATGCATTTTTATGATTTATAAAAAAAAAAAATGTCCGACTTTTGGGGGCTTGGAACGGATTAGATCATTTACATGGAAAACGCGGCTCTACTTACGAAACGTTCAGGTTACGAAACTACTTCCGGAACCAGTTAATTTCGTAAATAGAGGTACCACTGTAACATACAATTTCAGGCACACAAACGCTCACATGTTCACATGTTTAAGGTGTACACTGCAGAAATAATAAACGGTGCGCTCCCAGCGCATGTCCCGATTCACAACAATTAGACTTTAACTTAAAAGCTGTATCATATGCATTTCTTTGTTTGTCTCCCTTAATGAGGGTTTATGCATGAAAGCTTCCTTTGTGCAAACTGTCTCGCTCCTGTAATGTCTGTCTTGCTCTCGCTCTATTGTTCACAGTAATTCCCTGTCTCTTTTCGCACTTCCAGCATTTCCTGCCGGAGCCACCTCTTCAAGGAGAAAAAATATATTCATATTCATATCATGAAAATCATGAAAAATCCATAGATTGGCCGCACTGCCGTATACACTGCAGGGTTCAAAGCATGTGAAAAAAGTAGTGGCTTGTAGTCCGGAAATTACGATACTTTAGTTCTGGTGGATGTTGATGATTTATATTTAATAATTACACTGTTTTCTTGTTATTCATTTTATTGTCATTCATTGTGATGGGAAAATATACTTCTTCCTTTACATTTACTTTCTTTGTTTCACTAGGTGTTAAATCAGTGATTTATAGATTATTATAAAACTATTGAAATAAGAAGCAAACACAAGTTATCATTCTGTGTGCAACTGCAGCTCATGAAAGTGGAAGAAAACATGAAAACAGTGCTGTCAGAACTTTCCCATTGCATACTTTCTTACTTCCTATAACTTAAACTGTAACTTTATCTGTGTTCTGAGTCCAACTTCACTCACTGCAGAGCTCTACAAACTGTTACAAAGTACAACAGGCGGTATGGAGGAGGTAATGGCATGTGGAGTTCAGGTACATCCATGTCATGTAGATTCTCAACTCTCTTATTTAGTGTATGATAGAGTTACTGTGAGTTATTGTTCTGGTATTATCATATTAAACCCTCATCATAAAATCAACATTCATTTAATTGAGTCACAATTGTTGTGTTGCTCTCACAGGGAACTGAATCCTAGAAGCATACTACAAAAATGTTTAACTCTGAATAATCATGAGCCACTTTCACCATAAAAATTCATTTTCAAAGAATATTTACCATCTTTGTCACGAGCATGATCACAGCATGCGTTTCTTCACCAATTAGTTATGTAATTCTGTTAAACCTAAAATATATGCTAAGATCTAGTCTTATATTAAAATGCATGGGTCATAGAGTGGGTATGAGTTTAATTCTTTATCATTTTTTATCTAATATATTTTACTAATTGACATAAAAAATCCAAAAAAATATTGCACACAATCAATAAGAGAAATAAAACTGGAAGGCCAACCACACAAGAGTTCACTTTTTCATTGTTCATTCTTTAAAGAAAACAAAAATCTAACAATTTCAGTGTAAAGTAACAACTAGTAAGTGATAATAATGTAAGTAATACAGTTCCCAAATTAAATGTTTGTGTTTCTCCCACACTCTTCTTGTTCTTTTTTTATTACAAAACATAAGGAAATCTTTTTAATTTTCTATGATACATTACCAAAGTTATGTGAATTTTTCCATATGCATGAATATGGTGTGAGTAGAATAGCTCTATTAATGTGGTCATTTTATTACAATCCCACAACAAACCTCCCTGAGCTGCACATAAATACAGCCTAGTTTTACGATGAATGCTGCTGTAGCGACTCCATCTGCATTATAAACCTGCAGGGGTTAGTCCACTGAGTTCAGATTCTAACAGATATATGATGGTGCAGTCATCCTAGTTTTACAGATGATGCAACGGATCAAAACACAGTGTTACAGATCTTTTATGTTGCTATGACATGTATAAAGTGTGTTTTGGTTCCGTATGAAAGCGCGTTGTGGTGAAAGGAAACAAGGCTAGTGCAATTTTTGTGAAAGAAACTTGTCATGAAACGCAATATTAAACTATATGAATGTAAACAACAATATCCTAACCTATATCTCATTCTAAAATATATCAATATACCTTCAAAATTCAATATAGTACCCAAGCCTAATATATATTTTATAGATGCATCTGTCCTCCAGGTCTCCTATTCATAACCACATTCAATATTATCTCTATTCTATTTATGATGATCTCTATTTGTGTAAATTGCGGGAAGTCCAACAGTCCTCTTACAAGAAACCAGCAAGGACAGTCGGAGTGGTCAAGCATTTCATCTCACTTTATGGCGTGATTATAAGTTATTTTATGACGTGGTCTTAAAGAAAATATTTTGCTGTCTGTCTCAGAGGCACAATTCAGCCTTGACATAATCTAACAGAAATCAACATAAATGGAGTTGACAGTACAGGAAAGTGAAAAATGAATCTGAATTTAGTCTGCAGTTGGTTTAAACCTGTTGGTCTCTAGCTAATGTTCACGTCTCGCTGACACAAGATTTCTCTAGACGCGAGTAAGATTTTATTCCTAATCTCCTGAAAATCACAAGGTTACTCTGGGATGTCAATGACAAAATCATTCAAATAAACTAAGTGTTTCAGATTCTTAGCTTAGGAATGCAGCACAGCATTCCAATTGAAAGCGCTTTTTATAGACTTCTGATTAGACATTCTCACAAGTCTAAGATACGATAAGGTAAGGCAAGATATTTTACAATAACAAAAGGTGAGGCAGGTAAGGTAAAGTAGGATAAGACAAGGTATGAAAAGCTGAAGAAAGATAAGACAAGGAAAGATAAAATAAACACAATAAACAGGAGAGAGAAACATAAGACATTTGGCAAATATATTCCTATTTATATAAAAATAGAATGAAAATTAAAATAGTATTGACATATTTACATTGTGTTTGCTCATGCATATGGTGTGAAAGGTGGTTTAATCCTGTTAAGCTGTTGTGTAGTAAAGTCTATTCCACAGCTGGAACATCCACATCTTCACTAATGGTCAAAGTTGAAGTGAATTTAGAGACGCTGTGCGTTCACAGAAATCCAGAAACACTACAAACCTCATGATACACACACACACACACACACGAAGACAGGGTAGTGTATTAGCACAGAATCCTATGTCGGTGTGTATCTTTACTGAATCCAGATCCCAGTGTGACAACGCCTGTCAAACCAAAGTATTTATTCTTGCCGGAGCATGACATCACCAGCTAATTTTCCAAGTCTTACTTTTGGCTGATTTCCGGTGGAGCCTTCTGGAAGACCTGCTCCACAGTTGAGGTCAGGTAGTCCACCTCTCCCTGGTGATCAGCTAGAGCGACTTGGAGAGCCTGTGAGCAGAGATATAAATAGAATGAGAAACAGACACATAATGAAAATCGTATAACCGGAAACGGACAGTGATGGAGGAAGTTTTCAGAACATTTACTGGTGGAAAAGTACCAAAAAAAAGATATAAACATGTACATATTAGCAGCAAAATGTACAGAAAATATGAGAAATACAACTTATATGATTCCTGATAGTGTTATGGTATTATAGTGTTCAGATTTTTTTCAACAATTTCTGACATCTGTGCAACTTTATTTTTGTAACACCGCAGTATCATTTTACATCATTGGCTGTGACTTGGAAAAAAAAAGACTAGGAGGCTACTGATATGTGATTCTATTGATTAACAGCAATGCATCATCACTTAAAAGATTTTATTGTCTCAGCAACTGATAAATGAGTAAAAACCGTAACTATAACATGGCAAGTGAAATGATTTTCATAACTTAAATAGCAGATAATGGTTCTAAACATTTTTAAAATGTTCATCTTTGGGAAACGCAGATGATTGTGATGAAAGACAAAGAAATACATGAGTTAGAAATTATCTAACACATACAATATGAAGAGTCTATATGCACTGTTGTAAATGTGGACCCCAAGGACCTACAGGAGGTTTAGGTTCATGACCTGAAAAGTGTAGAGAACCACAGCTTTAAGAGAATCACATTTGTAAATATAAATGCCAACTAAACTGCGGTAACTGACTGCAATTATGGTTTTATTTTAACAGCAACATGCTCATATGAACAGATTTGTATTCCCTTAATATGCCTGTATTTGTTCATTTACAGTATATATCACACTGGGCCCCGCAGGGAAAAGCAGACATAACATCACGTCATGACATGGTGTAGTGGATAACCATCCGTTGTGTGTGTCTAATGAAAATGCTTTAGGCAAAAAGCCATTCTTCCAGCATGTGTTATATTCCTTTGACGGCATTGAAAGAGATGGGAAAGTGAGGGATGATGGGAAAAGGTTATGAGCAGCCGTGAGCAGCACTGACTGCAACCATAAAGGTTCTGTAATGGAAGCTTTTTCACAGCATTTGATTTTGCTTACTTTACTGGGCAGGAGGAATTACAACGAGATAGGTGAGGGAATTCCTGCTGAACCTACATGAGGCTGCAGTGCTAGATTTTGGGAAAGAAAGCCCCGTTCACAGCAAGGTGGCTCAAAAGCTTAGTTTAGCTTAGTTCAAGCACAACCCTTGCACAGGACATCCATCAGTTACCATGGCTTACCCTCAATCCTTCTGCCGCAACACCGAATCCCAAGCAACACCACATTATTTATATATATGTGTGTGTGTGTGTATTTGCCACTATTTTTGCTGGAGCTTTTTTTTTCTTCTTTACTTTAGTGTTTTTGTGCAGATGAAAACACAGCACAAAGAGAAAGATCAATCGCAATTTATTTTTTAACTCTAGAGTGATCAGAGGATAAAATGTGCCTCTATGTAACTATAAAAGGAAAATATTACAACAGTTCGAAAAGTTCTTACTAACAAAATAAAAATGCATTTACTTCAGGTTGCTTCTAGAAGTGTACAGAATATGACTGACGTTGAAAGAACTAAGCAGCTGTAGTAAAATGTTAGAAGCCATGACCTCCAACTTGTGCTCATTAAAGTCAGTGGCAAAAGGGATTATAAAACAGCATTTCTATCCATCAAGTTTTGTCAATGTAACCAGAAAAGAAAGACGTTGATTTCCAATGCCCTACAAATGTTATCTCTGTATTTGTGTTTTGTTCTATGAGTCCATTTTGTGTCCAGCGCTCTGTTTGATGCTGCTGTGTGTTGGGGTCGGGGGGGGGAGAGAACACTGCCAGGATTAACAGACTGATTAGGAGGGCGTGGTCTGTGGTTGGACTGAGTCTGGACCCGGTGGAGAAGGTGGTGGGGCAGAAGATGCTCTGCAAGATTAAAGCTATTCTGTCCAGTCAGCTCCACACGCTAAAACCCACCTTCTCCTGTCAGAGGAGCTCTCTGCACTGCTTCACTGACAGACTGAGGAACTCTTTTGTTCCGACTGCCATCAAATTGCTCCAAACAGCTACTTCAGGCACGAGCAGGAAGGGAGAGTCCTTCGTGTCCTGCTCCCCTTGCTCTGCTTAGCTTTGGCCCCCTCGCACCCCCTGGATTCAACACTTTCGTTTTAGGGTTTCTTTTTAGTCTAGTATGTATTTATTTATTTATTGTTATTGTATTTTATCTCTACATTTTATTGTATTTTATCTCGGCTTTTAACCGGATGATGTAATTTAATTTCTTCTTTTAACTTCTAACTTGGCAACTTTATTCATTCTGCTCATGTGTGTGTGAATGTGAGGAAGTGAGCAACAGACTGTCAAACAATTTCCTTCGGGATAAATAGAGTCTGTCTGTCTGTGTATACTTCCACTCAGAAGGAAATGTTACATGTTTTACTCCAGGACATTTGCCTGTAAGTTTTAATCACTATTAATGTTTACTTAATGATTTTACACAACAGATACCAATCTCACACCTTAGATGCTATTGAGATGATAACAGTTCTGACACAGTTTTGTTTTGTCTGTAAATGGCGAAATCATTCATTTTCTCACTAGATATAATCAGAGGTCAGAAATAACAGTTAGAAACCTACACAGACAAATATGTCAGAACTTTGTTTCTAGTTTCTTACACCAGTAATCATGAAATGATCAGTTGGATTCATGTAGTGTTTCTGTTTACAAAACTGTATGTGAAGCAGTTGGAATTACACTACCTGGGAAAAAGAAGGCAGTCCTAGCAGAATTTAACTACACAAATAGGCAACAACCTTTCAGTGTTTAATCTTTAACTTGTGTTTCAATAGAAAAACATCATGTTGACTGATGAGTCCAGAATGACCTCGTGATTACCCATCATGCCTATTGCATACAGTAGCATTGTAGTGCTTGAGTTTGAGACAGTTCCAGACACCATTTTCTGCTCTCTCGGTCATGAGTCAGCCTTGACCTTAAAGCACTTGGTCTTGAATCAGTCTCGACACATAGGTGGTCTTGTCCGCACCACTAGCATATGGTAAGGATTTTCTTAATGACAGTAAAACCAGGTGGAAGAGATTAAGGAGACAGGAGTGTGCAAAACGTTTCCTATAAACATCTGATTATTAACTGCTGATTATTAATCAGAATCAGAGTCAGAATACTTTATTAATCCCGAGGGAAATTGTTTAAGTGTGAAATATGAAATTGTGGTTATGAAGACCGACTTGCTTTTATGGTCTTGGTCTCAATCCTTCATAGACTCAGTCTTGACTTGAAAAAGGTGGTCTTGTGACCATCACTAGCCCACAGTGCAAACCTGTGGTGGTAGTGTTATGATCTGGAGCTAATTCAGTTTGTCAGGTCAAGGTTCACCACGTTCTTCTTTTCCTTTCGGCTTTTCCCTTCAGGGGTCGACACAGCCAATAACTTGCCCACATCTAACCCTGTCTTCTGAATCCTCTACTCTCATGCCAACTAGCTTCATATCCTCTTTCACTACATCCACAAACCTCCTCTTTGGTCTTCCTCTAGACCTCCTGCCTGGCACTTTAAGACTCAGCATCCTTCTACATCCTTCAATATATTCACTCTCTCTCCTCTGGACATGTCCAAACCATCTCAGCCTGGCCTCTCTGACCTTATCTCCAAAACCT
>JAPTHA010185932.1:0-12489 GCA_029814585.1 Gymnapogon annona | reverse complement strand
GGCTAGAAAAACAAAGAAAAGGTTATAAAAGTTCACAAGGTTATGAAAATTCAGTCATTGTGAACCACAACTGTTCAAATTGTGAATGTTTAGAACCACAACTTGGAGCAAAACATCTTCCCCCCAATTTCTTACACAACCACTTTTCCACTCCATTGCTCTGGACTATTGACCCTAGGTACTTAAAATACTCCACCTTCTTTCTCTTCTCCCTGTAACTTCACTCTTCCACTTGGCTCCCTCTCATTTACACACACGTTCTCTGTCTTGCCATGGCTAACTTTCATTCCCCTCCTTTCCAGGGCAAACCTCCATCTCTCCAATTTCTGTTCTACCAGTTCCCTACTCTCACTACAGATCACAATATCATCCGCAAACATCATAGTCCATGGAGATTACTGTCTAACCTTGTCTGTCAATTGGTCCATCGCCATCGCAAACAAGAAGGGGCTCAAAGCTGATCCCTGGTGCAGTCCCACCTCTACCTTGAACTCCTCTGTAACACCAACAGCACACCTGACCACTGTCTTAAAGTCCTCATACATGTCCTGCACTGCTCTAACATACTTCTCTGTCACTCCAGACTTCCTCATGCTCAGTTCCTCTCTGAGCACCCTGTCATAAGGTTTCTCCAGGTCTACAAAAACACAATGCAACTCCCTCTGGCCTTCTCTGTACTTCTCTATCAACATCCTCAAAGCAAATAATGCGTCTGTAGTACTCTTTCTTGGCATGAAACCATACTAACTAACATACATACTAACTTCTGTCCTTAGTCTAGCTTCGACTACTCTTTCCCATAACATAATTGTATGGCTCCCTTGTTCTTAAAAATGGGCACCAGCACACTTCTCCTCCATTCCTCAGGCATCTTCTCTCCATCTAAGATCCTGTTGAACACCCCAGTAAAAAGCTCTATTGCTATCCCTCCTTGACACTTCCACACCTTGGGAAGCTGTGGCTCAGTTGGTAGAGCAGGTTGTCCAATTGCCAAAGGGTTTGCAGTTGAAATCCTGGCTTCGACTGTCCACATGTCGAAGTGTCCTTGAGCCAGACACTGAACCCTAAATTGCTCCCAGTGGAGCCTGGCGTGGTGCAGCAGCCGTCCACTGGTGTGTGAATGGGTGAATGTGAGGCGCTTTGAGTGCCTTAAATGTGTAGAAAAGCACTATAGAAGTGCAATCCATTTACCTCCACAGGTATATCATCAGGACAGAGTGTCTTCCCATTATTCAGTGTTCACCTCATGGTCCCTTCCCTATCCTTAATGACTTAATGACCCACGTCCTTCCCATCTCTGTCTCTCTGCCTTGCCAACCTGTATAAATATTTCTCTCCCTCCTTACTGTCCAACCTGGCTTCCAGGTCATCATAAGCGACTTGTTTGGCCACCTCTACTTTGACCTTACGCTGCGTCTCCCTGTACTCCTGTCTACTCTCTGCAGTCCTCTCAGTATCCCACTTCTTCTTAACTAACCTCTTTCTCTGTATATACTCCTGCACCTTCTCATTCCACCACCAAGTCTCCTTGTCTGCTTTCCTTCCAAATGACACCCCGCGTACTCCCCTATCTGTCTCCCTGATCACATTAGCTGTAGGTGTCCAGTCATCTGGAAGCACCTCCTGACCACCCAGTGCCTGTCTCAACTCCTTCCTAAAAGCCTTGCAACCCTTTTCCTTTTTTAGCTTCCACCATTTTGTCCTCTGTTCTGCCTTTGTCCTCATGATGTAGTCTACCTGTGTGCTCGTACCTCCACTCTTATAGGTCACCCTATGTTCCTGCCTCTTCTGGAAAAAAGTATTCACTACACTCATTTCCATCCTTTCTGCAAAGTCAACAACCATTTGTACGTCTGCATTCCTCTCCTGGATACCAAACCTGCCCATCACCTCCTCATCACCTCTGTTTCCTGCACCAACATGTCCATTCAAGTCTGCACCAATCACAACTCTCTCACTTCTGGTGATGTTCAGTATTGCTTCATCAAGGTCCAACCAGAATTTCTCCTCCTCCGCTACCTCACATCCTACCTGTGGAGCATACCCACTAACCACATTGAACATCATCCCTTCAATTTCAAGCTTTAGGCTCATCACTTTATCTGACACTCTTTTAACCTCCAGGACATTCCTAACAAGCTCCTCCTTCAACATAACTCCTACTCCATTTCTCTTTGTTTTACCCCGTGATAGAACAGTTTGAACCCTGCTCTTAAACACCTAGCCCTGCTACCTTTCCACCTGGTCTCCTGGACACACAGTATGTCTACCTTTCTCCTCTGCATCAGGTCCACCAACTCTACCTTTTCCTGTCATAGTTCCAACATTCACAGTCCCTACTCTCAGACCTAGGCTCTTAGGTTTCCTCTTCTCTCTCTTCCTACCCGCACACCTTCCTCCTCTCCTACTTTGACCAACAGTAGTCAAATTTCCACCGGCACCCTGTAGGTCAACAGCACCCTGTAGGTCAACAGCACCGATGGCGGTTGTTGTTAACCCGGGTCTCGATCGATCCGGTATGGGAGTCTTTAATGTGATTTGCATATTTGGTTTTGGCAAAAGTTTTTAAGCCAGATGCCCTTCCTGATGCAACCCTCTGTAGGGTAGGATTTTCTGCAGGGGTTGTCTCCCTTAGCCTTAGTCACTCCCATGATGCCCACAAGGCAGTGGTGCTATTTTCCCATAGCTGGGGTTTTCCTTTCTTGGTCTTCGTCGTGGGTGTTGCTCGCTCTCCTGATGGTGCATTCTGGGTCTTCTTCCTGTGTGTGACAATTCAATATCATTATTACTGAGGTATTTTGTGAGCCTTCTGGACTAAATATCTTTTTTTATTATAAAACATAGCAGTTAGTAATTAATGGGTCAGGTCAACTGCAATGGTAACCACAGTAATTAAAAGTCACAGTAAAATATACTGAACTGGAATACTTTATTAAACATGTTCACGGACTGCGTTAGGTCACTGGGTTATGATAAAAAATAAATAAAAAATAAAAGTTGAGGAAATTTTAAAAATAGAGCCAGAATTTCATTGAAGGTATTGACCTTATCATTAATTAGTAGTTGTGCGTTTCTTTAAAAATACAACTTAGTTCAAACTACCTAAGCCAACACAGTCTTGTGTGGTTATGGTTGTGAATACATTCCAACATTAAATTCTATAATTTTAGTTTTCCATCATGCTGGTTTGTTTTCATTTGTGCAGCCTCCTTAGCAAATAAAGGCTTCTTGGAATGATGGGAATCTTTGGCTGATGACTGCAATGTGCAACATTTGTGTAGGCTTGCGTTCTTCAAAAAATAGTTCTTCAATCACACAACAATTCAAAATAATGTTCAACAAACCAACATGCATTACTCTGAAAATTTTATGTAGGAGAAAAACACAGCATAAACACAAACCAGGATGCCATTTCAGAAGTGATGGGAATAAAGGTGTCAAAAATAAGAGCGTAACAAATTGTGTTACATCTTTCAGTTATAATTAATATAATTCATCACTCAGTAGGTTATGATAACACCATTACCTTGAAAAAATGCGAAGCATTGCTGTAAATTATAGCTCATTGAAAGTGTTTTTATCAGACCAACTAGATCTAAACTGATCTGCAAAGTTTTGTTGTTTTTTATTATTATTATTTTTTATGTTTTTAAAACAAAACCTGCCCAACTATACCTCTGATTGGCTTACAATTAAATGTTACTCTTCCTCAGCCAATCAGCATCAGTTATTGGGTGAGGTAGAGAAAATATAGTCACGCAACACAATTGTTCCTTTCACTTGTAACTAGTTACTTTTAAAACATGTCACTCAGTAACTAATTCAGTTATTTTTTGGGAGAAGGCACTACTAACAAACACATTTTTTTAAAGTAACATTTCCAACACTGCACATCAGAATATAATATGTCCAAAACCTTGATCTGAAATGGCTTTCCAAATGTGCACTGAAGGCCTTAAATCATGGGTATTGGGGAAAAAAGAGCAAAAAAATATTAAAGTACAGATTAGTCATCCATGAATGTTATGCATCAGAGCTGTTCACACTTGAAGTGATGTGAGTTGCAGATCATTTCAGTCAAATAACTGGATTCATCATAACCTGGGGCCTCATCTTTCACCCATGTCTGTTGTCCGATGTCTGTGGTTCCTCTGGTCTTCATTTCCTCATTGTACATGTCCAGTATTCAAGGAATAAAACAGTGTAAATTGAACTAATGTGACAGAAGCTCCTCACTCTCTTGATTGTGATGTTATTTGTTGGTGCCGCTTCACACGTTGTCCTTCATCTCATGCAATTTTTATTTTGCATCTCCTACTAAACATTGTGGCTTGAAGTCAACTGGTCATCCTCCATCATTATCACATTTTCCCCCTTTTAGAGAAATGATGAGCTTTTTCACCAAAACATGCCCCTGGTGTCTAAAGACTATCCCATGTTTTCCTTTTGAAATTCAAACAATCTCTACCAAGGACCAAACTTCAAAATGTTACAATGCACCTGGGTCACAAACACAATGATGGCATGTGTCTCCAGTAACAGGTTAACTGATGTGAATGGACTTATTATTACCACAATAAAATGCAGGAGTGAACAGAGACAACAAATACAGATTCCCCCAAAAAATTCACTTTCCATTTTTAATTAACGGTTTGTAGTAGAGGCTGATGTCTTGCTTGCTCTTGGACAGGTTCACATGACAGGGTCCTGATGAATCAAGAAAAGGGCATGTCATCGCAGTTAAGACCCATTCAAGTAGTGAGTGCATGCAAAAACTGTTTTTCCCAACTCTACAACACAGTCCAAACTGAAATGGCACCAACAGCGTTTGCAAATATCTGTGTTTTAGGAAGAGCAAATAAATCTGAAGTGTGAATATCAGGTTTAAACAAGTTGGGTTTCTATTCTAAAGAACTAGCAACATGTCTGTATTACTAGTATTACACGCCTGTAGCTTCACCTTAACCCTATTGGAATAGCATAACACTTTGACTGCTGCTCTTTTTAAAGCAACACAATACAAATTCAATATGGGAATTTGGGAGTATACATTCATATGGTACAAGATGATGTTCCAAATCAACAATGGCAGAGTGTATAAAGACAATCTATGGAAAAAGTAATCATAACCAACTGATTCATTTTTTTTTCTCCAGAAATCAAGCTGACACAACTCAAATTACCTCTAGTGAAATGAGGTTTTCCCAAAATATGAGGGTAGCACACAATAGAAGTTAACAACACGTCTGTAGGGAACTGCACCTGTGTTTGTCTTAAGGACAGTATGCTATACACAGGAAGGCTGTTATGTTAAAAACACACGTCATGTTCCAGCGAAGTCAAGTTGCTGGTTGTGTACTCGTTCATGCTTTTATTTTGTTAGTTTCCTGTCCTGTCTGCGTGCATCCTTGTGTTTCTCCAGCTTCACCCCCGGATCCCTACGCACATGTGTCTTGTCTTCATTATTTCCAAGTGTTTTCACATGCCCTTTTTCCTCTGTATAAAAGGTCTGCGTTTCCTCCCCTGTTTCGTCAGACTGTTGTGTTGTGATCCACTGGAGAACCTCGTCATCTTGCCGTTCCTGTCCTGGTTATTCTACCATTTGTAAGAATTGATTATTTTCTGGCTTAGCCTTTGTGTTTTTCTAGTCTTGATCTTGTGTATGGAATTCTTTGATTTAAATTATTTAGATATATCCTCATAGAGCACTTTTTGTTGATTATTTACCTGTTTAATGTAAATTGATTGTTTTCCTCATAAGACTGATTTTGAGTTTATTTATAGTTTATGATTTTCCCGTTGTGGGTATTTTAGTTTATTAGTGATAATATTACGCCCGTGTTTTTTGACGGCGTTTATTTGTTCGAATGAAATTAGCACAGTTGGATCTGTGAATATTAAGTGTTGAATGTTCCTTGCGAACACAAAATAAAAATGTTATTTTGAAATCCTAGACCATCTGCTCTTGGGTCATCTGTCACAGAGTGTATATCACAACACACACTTTGAAACAAAGTTTAACTAAGCAAGCCCTCCTTGTAATTTGTTTGGGACCAACTTGTGTGGAGCTCAAGTACGAAAATTCAGGACATGGCATAGCTGATTGTCTGTGGACTCTTGGGGATTGCAGATATTGCAAGTTTTTTTTATACAGATCAGCTCAGTGTCACTTCTGTTATGATTTCATATGTCTGATGGATGGTTGTTTGCAATGCTCATTTTTTTTAAGCCATGAATTTTCACTCTAAAAGCAGTGTCTGGATGGCTGTCTATGTGGGAGGATTGCATGGGTGTGTCTTAGCTTTTATGTAAAAATCTGCAAAATATCACTGATACTACATGTAAAACTAAAATTGACGGTGTCTAACCACTGTAATAAATTCCAATTCATGACAACAACTTTCCTCAAATGACAGCAGGACGCACCAGGAAAACCAATAAATCCATTTTCCCTCTCAAACTCTGCATTCACTCTCTTCTTCCAACTGAGGCATCATCACCAAGTCACACAAGAGCAGGTTTTATGCTGCTTTACAGAGACGAGAGCAATTTCTGAGAGAGGAAAAATGGAGAGAGAAAATCTTTCTACAGGAAAAAAAAAATAGAGAAACAACAGAGGAAAAACTGACAGTATATCACCACTGAACACATTTTCACAGTATTTCTTAAACACATTGAACAGGATGCAGCTAAGGACAGGTTTTCAGATGTACTATTTTCCCCCTTTTTCAATGGGTGCCAATAAAACCAACATTAACCCAAATTCGACATGGAACAAGAGCCTCCCAGACATATATTGCTGTTCCACTCTTGACCCGCAAGCTGTTGTATGGTCAGGCAGCACTTGAGTATGAAGTGGACACAGCTAGTACAAGTATCTGAGTTCAAACTGAGTTTATTGTTTGTCAGCGCAAGCCACTGCAGTTTTATCACCGGTTTGTGACTAGACACAGGTTTCGCATATTACTCTTTCAAATCTAGTTGTGTCAGTATACTAAAGGTATGCTGTTCTGTCTGCATTTGATCTGTGTATGGCATTCTTAATCTGGCTTTAGCTTTCATCCAGCAGATCATTTTAACTGACAGCTCGCTGAGTGTCATTTGATGGCAAGCTTTCGTCTGTCTAACTTTTTGCTGGGTTGCTCTTTTGTGCACTAAAACTGTCAAAATTTTATTGAGTATTGTACCTCCAGCCTACCCTAAAATCATATTCACGCAGCACTTTTATCTTCAGTTAGGTCTGAATGAGTAGGTAAGGGCCTTGAGCAGAATACATTAAAGTACTGAGCAACATCCTTTCAGTTTATACTGAGAACAATTCAAATTCTTGGGACATACTTTGAACTTTTGCATATGAACATAAAAAAAATGTGATTAGGGCACGATTTGGGAAGATTTTATTGTAGTTTTCATACAAACTGTGGCAAGAAAAGCCAAGTTTTTTATGATCTGACCACAGAACATCACTAGCTTCCATGGCTGCCTTACAGAACTAAATATTTTTCTTGTGAACATTCTGAAAGGTTCCTTTCTGCACACTTGGATACATGTAAAACAGGAAAATGCAAAGCAAGGCTTGAAATCCAGCCCATAAACATATCTCAGACACATCCCAAAGCCTTCTTCTTAAATATGCGCATGAACATCTTAGAGAGAATATTCCAATTGCAGGTGAAAATATAAATGTATGCAAAAAGCACACAAACTCAGTCACATGCAGTGATCTTCTGTCTTTGTTGTTGTTTTTCTGCCTCGCCTTTCATGTTCAAAGCTTAGTGCGTGATTCCTGCCTGTCTGCTGAGGATAGAGGGAGAGGATAGAATCTGTGTGACAGGGTAGAGACGAAGAAAGAGGAAAAGAGGTGGCAGAACGAATTAAAGACAGGGAAGAATGTATAATTGAGCAACCTTGGCGATTATGCAACCTCGTAACACGATTAGGACTAACCTGGCATCTAAATATGGAAGAGGAACATGTTCTTGTAGGTTCCCATTGCCACAAGCTATGATAATGTATCAAGTCAGTGTAAAGCAGCAATAAATGTGTTTGTCACGGTACAGAAAAAAAATTAACCCAGCTGCATAGTGTAAAATTAATTTTTTGTAAAATTTGTGGTATTGGCAAAAAAATCTTGTGACAAATACCGCAAGAGGTGATTTATCAACCAGCTGTTTTGGACTTTGCACTATATGAAGTCAAAGGACACTGACCTCCCTGAAAGCCCAGCTTGTTCTACTTGGTGTGCAACAGAAGTGTTGTATTTTTTTTTTCTTTCATGCAACTTAACACTGTAGAGTAAATATTACTGGAACCACTTATGTTAATAGGTGGGCCTTTCACCCCTGCTGGGGTAAAAACCATGAACAAGAGACCTCCACAGCCATCTGTCCTGGGCTTTTGCCTCCAGCTGGCTCCAGGTGAGGCCCATGCACTTCATGTTTCTTTGCCAAGTTTTTCTCAGGAGACTTTCCCTCTGGGGTTCCATGACAGGGTTTTTTATATGCCACAGCTGATCCATCCATGCATGTATTTATCTATTTTTAATCCAGATAATCTGTTGTTTCTTGAGGCTAGTTTGCAGCAGTTTATTGGAAAATGTACATTGATGCTCAGAGTCTAAATATCTTTCACAATATTTTACTGTTCCACGATTGGCCATACCAAGAATGGCTTTTAGTCCATGGGTTAATCTTAATCTATGTCATACAGTTCACTTACTTGTGTTTTTTATTTTGTCTCTGTCAGTGTACCTATCTTGTGTTTTTTTGGGGACAGGGCTTGTTTGTGTGTTTTTCTTTTTGTCTATCGTCTCTGACCCTGCCATTGTGGGTTGAGAATGTCATCTTGTGGGATATGAATGTACATTTATGAAAATAAATAACTAAAAACACACACAAAATCATAAAAAATAGGATCAAATTCAGTAATCCATGGTTCAGTGAATTATTTTCTTCGTGATCCCCCTCTGCCTGAAGCCATATCTTTGATTGACCGGTGTGACAGGTCTTGTTTATGTATAAAGATCTTATTTGTTTATTGATTGAACATTTTCCTTGAGAGAAGTTGTGATTAATAAAAAGCACATACAAGACCAAGACCTGATTTTTAATTTTTCTGAACTTTCCCATTCTACAATGACAGTCAGCTAGCAGTCAGTATTAGCTGACCCCTTGTGCTTCCACAGCTCCTTTTGTTTGACTCAGATTATTTCTTGCTCCAATGAATCGCAACAGCCAAAATACAAACTCCAGGCGTCAATAAGGCAGTCTAAAAATTGGAGTTGTTGCAGTTTCTTTGTCGATTTCTTTTGCAGATGCTGGTGTCGAGAGAAAATTGTGGATTTCTTTGAAATCTCTGTAGATCCAAAGGGGGTTGGGGCTCTCATAAACAATGATGGAGCTACTGTACATCTAAATGAAACAAAGTGACATTTATGTGAGGCTAAAAACAAATAAGGGATAAATGTTCCAGCAGTTGAAGATGGATGGAGATATATGGATGCAAATGTGGAGACTGAAGCCATCAACAGGAGCATCTGCAGAAACGATAGGTCAGTTGAGCCTGTGTGTTTTTGTGTAACCATAATAAACAGTCACCATGATGTAGATATGATGCCCAGCAGATATTAACAGCAAATAGGCTCCAGGTTCATCTCTTTTTTTTCATATCAATCCTCACCCCCACCACCAAACACACACACAAACATTATCAATGCACCTCTGGCATTAAGCCAAACTCAGCAGCAATGGGGCACAGTAACAGAAGCAGTTGTTGGCACAATATCACCAATGACAGCATGTGTATGGGAGAACATTTGCGTGTATCTGTGTGTGCATGGCAATATACCACGTGTGTATGTGTGTGCTGACAGAGACAGCTGGGCTTTAAACAGGAGCAGGCTGTTGGATAAATCAATGAGGCAGTGGGATGGCCACCGCCTCCCCTGTTACTCAGCAGAAAGGACCCCTATTTATGTTCTCTGGACACATCTCTGTGTGTGTGTGTGTGCGCATGTGGTCACTGGTGAATGTCTGCCTGCTGAGGATTAGCAGCTTCTGTTTATGGATCCAGCTGTGGACCTCAGCATGGTCCACTTTGTAGCTATCAAAACACACTCTTTATCAAACTTTGTCTTCTGTGATCAACAGTAGGACTTTTTTGGCCTTTATCTCTATTTTTGTGATTAATATATTATGAAAATATTGTCAAGTGCTGTTTTCAATCTTTAAGGGAGTGTGAGTGGGTCTTACTGTGATGAAACCTACATGAAACCAAGAAAACTGCAAACAGGATTAGACCATTCTGACAGTTCATATACCTAATGCCACACTGTCATATTACATTCCATAGAATCCTTCACTAAAGTCACAGGCTTGGATAAAAGGATGGATGGATGGATGGATGGATGGATGGATGGATGGATGGATGGATGGAGGATGGATGGATGGATGGATGGATGTGGCCAGGAAGATGAATATTTGGATTGTTAGTCGTGGTGGTGTGCACCGGTAGAAGATTTTTCTACTCGATCATTCAACATGTGAAGATTAGTAAGATTGTATAAAAAATTTTCTTTTGCTATTTCAATTTAACTAAGGACTTTTGGTAGGCATAAAAAAACATAGTACACATCAGAGGTCCAATCTCAAAAAGAAAGGAAGCTCACATACCAACTGATCTGTATGATATGACATAAGAGACTGGAGATGTTTTTTGAAGCTTCATATCCAGGTCTATAACAGAGGAGGGAAAACAAAAATGTTGGCAGCTACGAGGCATTTCAGACCTCTTCATTGTAAGAAGGGTCAATCATTGAGAGAGTAAATTCAGAGTTCAAAAACAGGGTGTTTCATGTTAGTACAAACTACATTTTATGAGTTAGTACGTTTAAAATTATAGCCTTGGACAGGCACGTTTAAGAGAGGTGAGAGGCACCCAAGTGACACGTCAGACTATTTGAAACCGTTTACATCAGCGTGGTCTGCGCGCTAGACGACCTGCACGGGTACCTGACCACACCACCATGCACAGGCATCATCGTCTCGCATGGGCCAGGCAGCATTTACACAGGAGGAGGGACCAGTGGGCCTCAGTGCTGTTCTCTGATGAAAGTCAATTCAGGCTGAGCTGAAATGATGGCCGGCAACGATGTTGGAGACGTCAGGGAGAGTGCTATGCATCAGCCACTGTGGTCACCAGGCGAGCTTTTGGTGGTGGTGGTGTTACAGTGTGGGCAGGGGTGTCCAGTTGGTACAGAACTGCCCTACTGTGAAAGGTAAAGTGACAAGCCCATACTACCCGAATAACATCATTAATCCAGTGATTGTGCCCCTACATGAACAACACAGGCCTAATTTCATCTTCATGGACGACAACGCTCCTGCTCATCAAGGTTGCATCATCAGGGAACGGCTGTTGGAGACTGGTGTACCTCAAATGGAATGGCCTGCGCTTTCTCCAGATGTGAATCCCATTGAAAACCTGTGGGATTAGCTGAGTCCCGTGTAGAGGCTCGAAACTCTGCACCCCAGAACCTCAATGACCTGAGGGCTGCCCTTTGTCATAGATTACTTATGAATTATGTATTATGGGTGTGATTATATGTTCTATTGTAGTAGTTTTGACGTAGTTTTACTGTGTGTTTTCATCCTCCGTGGACCTCTCTCCTTTTCTGGTTTCTAATGGGAATCGCAGGCCTTTCTCATAACAATTCAACATTGATATGACTGACTGTCCTGAGCTCCCAAGGAGTAAAGAGGGGAGGGGGTGATGTGCGAGAATCCTACTTAACCTCTGTGTTAAAAGAAAAGTTAGTCTTTACCTGGTCAATGCTGTTGAACTGTGTAAATGCTCATCACTTTATTGCTGCAGTAATAAACACCTGAATTCTTTTGAAAAGGACTCTCACTCATGTCTCCATCAGTAAAAATTCCATAACACCTTCAAGAAGAGTGGGATGCCATGCCTCAGCAGACAATAAGTTGCCTTGTGAACAGCATGGGATGTCATTGTCAAGCTGTAATTGATGCTCAAGGGCACATGATGAACTATTGAGACGTTTAAAATTTTTGTTGTGGTGTAACTACCACTGTTGTTACCTTTTGTTTCAATAAATTTTTTGAGATAAGGAAATCACCTGTGCATCCTTCTACTTAAATGTCTTACTTTCATGATATAATACTGTAGCCTGAACATTTTCCATAAATTTCACCTGAAAGCCAAATATCCTTAACTTTTTGTGAGTAGTATATATAAATTGGAAGGTATTAAATGAAAACTATTTTTGATGTATTTTGAAAGCAAAAATAACAATAAAAAAACTGATGCATTATAGACTTAAACTTCCTTTATTGTCATTGCACAGTCTGGCCCAAAAAAAGGCGTTTCTTGGCAACTGGAAAAGCACAGCATAAATACAAAACGTTTCTAAAGCCATGGGTGGTTACAGTGCAAGTTGACATCATATAATTGTCTGTGTTTATACACACA
>JAPTHA010185912.1:0-12491 GCA_029814585.1 Gymnapogon annona | reverse complement strand
ATTCTGTCTGCTCTTTGGTATTGTACTGATATACAGTACTTCTTGATCAGGTCTCCTTCAAAAAGAGATTGAATCCCTAGGGGCATCCTGGTTAAATAAAGATTAAATATATAAAATTAAGAAATAGATAAAGCGGGTTTGGAAGATGAATGAATAAATGAATGAATGTCTTGTTCTATTGAATCAATCCCCAATTGAATGTGTGAGGTTGTCAGGTTCTGTTCTGTGTTCTAGTCCTGTGGTTTTGAATGCAGATCAAGCTCCAGTAGAAGTCTGTGCTACTTTGACTGGAGGAGAACTCAACTCATAAATTGGAACTATAATAATATCCACAACCGTCGACATGTTATTGTCAGGTCCCTGGACTTTGATTGTGTGATTTCCAGTTTTATTTTGGAAATCCATGTTTTGTTACATTTCTGATCACTTGCCCTTCCTTGGTTAATTGATTCTGATGCAGCATACCTGGGTTCACTTTTCTTGTTAGGTCTTTTTATTCATCAACTTCTCGTTACACCGGATGCTGGACTGTTGTGATGTAAATGGCGTGTGAGTATTCTGATTTCTGGAATTTTCCCTGTGTTTGCTGTTCTGCATCCTGCCTTCTTCTCATGAGTTCTAGTCTCCTGATTTACATTTTTGGATTACTGCTTTGGGTTTAAGATACAAACCTTGAATAAACTGTTTCAAGAGAACCGTCTCCAGACTGGTCTCTGCACTTGGGTCTGCATCCTAGTCTGTGACCGTTATAAACCACCAAGATATGAAACAATAGAAGGAAAAGAATGTTTGGAATATTTAAACAAATCATCAAAAATTCTAATTATTCAATATTGTCAACAAACTTCATAGACATTGCCCTGAAGAAGATGTATCTGAAATTAGAAATGAATCTCTAAGAATCAGTTTAGTCAGAGACGATGTGTGAAGACAGTGAAGACAGGTGGACACGATGCCATTCATAAGAGTCTCAGTGTTTGACCACAGAGCACTTAAGACAATGGTTAATACACTTGTTAGCCTCGCAACCTTTCTGGGAAAAAAAAAAAAGATTGACCACAATGAAATGTCAACAACCCTACACTGAACATAAAAACTCTGAAGCTGAGATTTTACAATCAATTAATGTTCCATCATCAAGGAAATCCAAGATGGATTGGTCACTGTGGCAACTTTACTTCTAAATCCCATTCGCTAAAAATAGCTTCATTGCTTGGGATAAATAAAAGGTCTGCAAAGTGAGGCCTAAATTGACTAATAATGTTTCTACCTTCCAATCCAGGTCCTGGATCTGAGGGATGGTGCTGCTCAGAGCCAACAGCTCTGTGTGTAAAAGCATGACAGTCGATGCCTGGCTGTGCACGCCGCTACAGTAGCCAAGGCAGCACTACAGCTACAGTCACACACAGAGCATGAGCAGTCCTGAGGCCCAAACACGAGTCTGCAGAGGCCTGTGGGAAACACCTCAGTCTAAAACCACAGCAGCTCAGACTCCCACAACCTCCCGACATGTCCCAGAACACAAACAGCAGACTGTCCATGACCTCCATGACGTCACACACTCAGAAAGAGAACATCCTGAAAGATGGAATTCCCAGGCATTAATGGTGTTGACATTACTGTTAAAATCAAATCAAACTTCATTTATATAACACTTTTTATACACAGGTGAAACACAAAGTGCTGTACAGATTAAAATCAGTCTTACCCAGCCAACCCTGCCATCCCACACCACAATGACCACACACACACACACACTCTAACAATTAGAACACATGCAACCTCTGTCCCTCCCATTCCACCCCCACCCCAGTCCTTCAACAAATGAAAAAGTTAAAATTAAGGCCAGTGTGTGTCTGATGTGGTGTATGGTGTGTGCCTGATGTGTGTCCAATGTGTTTCTGGTGTATGTGTCCAGTGTGTATCTGCTTATAATTTTGATGCTTACTTAACTTCAATGTTCTTCTTTTTATGATGTAACAACATCTTCTTATTCCTTATTTCATACACGCTGCTCATTATCTGGCATTTGTTTCTGCTGTTTCGCGACCCTGTTTAATAGAAACTGAAGCTTTTACATTAGAATTTTATGTGTTGCATTTCCCCATTTTACTTGTTCGTATCATACCATGAACCCTCACTGACATATTCCAAACTATGACATCATTTGTTCTGTAATAATGCCTCTTTTTCTAATCAATAAGTTACACCTTAGATGCGATTTCTCTTTACCGCTTATTTTTTACTGTAGCGCTGCTCTTTCTCTCTCAGTATCATAATTCCATCTCAGAGTGGATGCTCTGGAGGTTTGGAACACAACAGGATCCAGAGGGGAGGGCTTCCTGATTCTCCTGTTACAGTCCTGACCTCAAGTAGCAGATAGAGAAGAAGATATTCACTGACATCATTAAGTTCACATGAAGACACTCCCACATGAAAAACACACCTCACTCTCCTGCACATCCATGTGTTGTCAAGTGAAGTTCTGTTTAGGTGTGGACAGAACTTCACAGATCATCGGGGAAAGTCTGACGCACAGCAGCTGGACCTGTCAGAGTATGAGTGGTCCATCTGTCGCTGTCCATCTATCCATTATCCATCCATATATTGATCATCCATCCGTCATCTATCCATCCTCCACTGATTATATGTAATAACATAATTAACAGACTATTTTAAAACATTTATTGAAATTGCCATTGACAACTGTATTATGATTAAGACAGTGGTGTATACATGTATACCTCGCACGCACTGTAAACTCACTGTCATTTTTCACATTTTACAATTGTCATGCCCTTACCAACCATAGTAGAGGAGCCAGCTGTGGGAACAGAAAAGTGATCTGTGGCTTCAACAGTCAGACTGAAGAGTCTCTGCAGCCTGATAACAACTCAGCACAGGGCTGTTCCCATCTGAGGCTCATATAGTACATGTCTATGGAGACAGTAATCTGATAACAAATGTGGGTCCTGGAGGTACCAGTGGAGTGTTCTAGTAGAACAGACCGTCCAATTTCCCCACATTCCACATTCCCTTTTAAATGTACTAAGATTGAGAGCTGCCAGCATATTTGCACAATTTTGTACAGTTTTGATATAAATGAACAAATTACCCTGTTTGTGCAGAACATGGTGACATTTAATATAACTATCTATGCGCATTAGTTGTACCTACTAAGTGTCTCTGTGTGCTCCAGCTTTGTCCATAGAAACGTTGACCTTTTTATGGAGCTGGGCATGCATGAAGGAGTGCATGCTGGGACTGTTCTTTGAAAACAGCATATACTGACATTAATTACGTACATGTGGGCTGAAACGAAACCATTACTAAAGTTCCCAAAGTGAATTGGACTATGAAACATTAGTATCTGTAAAGGTCTAGATAAAGTGTCTGTCAAAAGTATTCACTCCCTCGGATGTATGCCCCTTGTCCCTTTTACAGCTTTCAGAAAGAAAATCATGGTCCATGTAATTCAGCTTTTTTCATGTATTTGATATATAAATTAAAACACATTTCTACAAAAGATATGTCAGTCAATGAATAACTTAACCCAAGTGCATACGAGTTCATCCCCCATAAGATTATCTGCCCTAATTCAGCAGAGGTTCATTCAGCCAATAGATTCTAATAGTCTTATCACAAGTGGAGATCACCTCAGACCAAACACAGTCTCAGGTTATTTAGTAGAAAGACCCAAGTGTCTGGAAAGTTCAGTAATCGGTTAATTAGTATCCCTGGAAACAGAATGAAAGAACGATCCAAGAAGCTCTAAGAATAACAATAAGTCAGGGGAGGGATGTAAAAACACTGAACATCACCTGTGTTTACAACATCTGATGCCTGGCTCACTGAACATCAGCACCAAGACCTCATTTCCACTGAAGGAGGACATACTGCTGGGGGGGGGGCCTTGGACGACTTGGGAAAGTAAAGGACAAAATGAATGCAGAAAAATCTAGGGATATACTGGAGGACAATGTGATTCAGCCTGAAAAAGAACCACAAGTCTGATCACTGTCTAATCCAGTGTGTGAATGTAAAATGGAGCAACTGTGCACTATCCAGATGTGCAGTATCCAGTTGTGCAGGTCTGACAGACAAACCGTAATGAATGACTACTGTTATCATTGCAGGTGTCCATGACACTGGTTCCCCATACCTTACACACCTGACACAGTCCACACACATCAGCACCATGTCATGAAGCAGAATCAGGAGTTATGGAACCAGTCTCACTAAAAACAGGATATTATCGAATGTTATTCATCTTATGATTATTTATATTAATAATAACAATTATTATTATTATTATAAAGACAAAGGGACTTAGTCATGTCTTCTGCCCGTGTACTGTGACTTAAGAACCACTCCACAATTTCCAAATCTAAAGCAAGTGCAAAAAGAAGATGAAAATACTCTGCACGTCCACTCACTTCAATGGTAGTGCTCAAAACCCAAACATGCATCCAGTCAGTATTATACAGTAAATATATATGTGTATATACTTATACACCAGAGACTGGTATCAAACCTAATCAAATACAAATCACATGACCGTGCTATGTTGTAACTTCAGTTTGTTCCAGCTGTATTGTCATGTCAGCTGTTCTCTGAGGGCGCCCCTTGCAGGTTTGGAGCACACAGGCTCATTGTGGTGTGTTTGGTCCTAGTTAGCCACCACATGAAAGCCTTTTCTAAACACAAACAGTCTCACTGTCACAAACACAGACATGTGTACACAAATGGAAGGGTGAGGCCAGTTCTATTCCGTCTGGCTGATGGCGGTTTTATGACAGAGCACTGTCCTTTTCTCTTTAATTCAGTAATGAAGGGAGAAGGTGTAAAGAGTCAATGGGAGGAGAGAGGACAGAGGAACACCCACGGCTGTTCTCCTCGTCAGCTTTAATCTTGTTCAGTGTGCTGAAAATGCCAGTGAGCTTGTAGAGATGGATGACCGCATCCCCAGAGGAACAGTCATCTATGGTCATGTCCATTTCCACAGGGACAATCAGCTGATGTAGGTCACGTCATCAGTGAGCTGCTGACACTCAAAAGGTTGCACAATCTAAGTTTAAACCACCAGACACAGAAGATTGATGGTGTAACCAGTACTATTGTTCTGCTTTTTTTCACTCCATTTTATAAATACAAATATATTTACACATCCTCTCAGGATCAAAACTTAGGACAGTGCAGACAATGAAATAAAATGTCATCATTGTCATGTCAATCGTATTTTTTTGTGTAGACATTATGAACACAATATTTCATGTTTTGTCTGTTCAACTTTATTTAGCCAAAAATATAATTTACATCCATTCTCCACATTGTACAATGACAATGAAGGTAGTCTAAGTCTCTAACATTCACGCTGCACCACGTACAAGATGTTGGTTCAAGTAAAATGATGAAATAACAACGTGATCTGATGTGTGATGTGAACCAGTGACTATCGTGATTTAACCACAGAACAGTTTCAAAGGGGAAGTGAGTGAGTTAAGCGTTTCCGTCTAGAAAAGGCAGATTATTTTGTGTTTGCATGTGTATTATCGTCTGGATTGATGATGAATGAACTGAATGATGTACAGTTGTACAGAGACATGATTTGAGTCTTTCTTTAAAAGCCTCCTGACTACCAGTGGTACAAATTTGTCATCTACAGAGAATATCACCTACCCACTGCATCCGATTGAACCAATTCCTTTTGTCATCCAGAGAGGACATTTAGGACTTTTCAATAATACCAACTGTGAAGGAGTGAGGCTTTGGTACCTACAAAGGTTGGGGATTTTTTTTTTTAAAAATGTGATACAATACACCAATACATATAATATTTTTTTTCCTGGTGGAAGTGGACACGTGGGTTCTCATTATATTGAGTTTCCTTCAGTGCTGTTGTACATTACAACAGCAATTATTCAACCTCGAAATTAATAAAAATGATCTGAGTCACTGCAGTATAAACAAAATGTAACGTTGGTGTCACTATTTGACATCTGAAATCAAGCTCAAATGCAAAACAAAGTGGGTTCAGTTATTATGGTGGTATGTGAGGTCACCGACCTGTCAGTTTTGATAATATGTATCACTGTATCATCCTGAAAAAAACTCATCCTTAAAACATCCTTGTCTCTGGATGTTGTCATGGCAACACAAATTGACATCGCATGCTCACAGAAAATAAGTTCTCCTGACTTCCAGTAGATGAAGAGGCAGCGCAATCAAATAGCATTCAGAGCCAAAAAGTAATTTCCTGTAATTCTCCTCTTGAATTAAAGCCATAAGTCGAACCCGGTTGTTGTATGTGTGTGTTCCACTGCGAGGAGAAAGGCTTGATTTAA
Organism: Gymnapogon annona; assembly: GCA_029814585.1. Lineage (NCBI taxonomy): Eukaryota > Metazoa > Chordata > Actinopteri > Kurtiformes > Apogonidae > Gymnapogon > Gymnapogon annona. The sequence goes on along the minus strand of JAPTHA010185912.1, from coordinate 6,147 downwards.
GGATCTCTGTTGGCAATGTGCAGCATTTGGTCCTAGTCCATTTACCTCGCACTTGTGCAATGATGATAAATATTGTATTCTAGAGCACTCTGTGTTAACCTGCAGAGTTTGTGTAGCACATCATTTTGCAGCTGCTGAGGAAACTACTTCCAACCTGGAAGAACGACCATAAAGCTGTGAGTCCAACAACTCACACCTTAAAGATGCACAGAACAGCCAAGAAACCCCACCACCTGGATTCAACTAAACAACATGGATAATTACAGTGTGAGTGATTATGTTTCAGCTGCAACAGCTTACACATTATAGTGTAGGGGTAATTATATATATATATATATATATATGGGCTAGTCCATGACACAATTAAACATATAGATAATGGTGTCCTCAACTCTGAGACAGGGGTAGAAGAATTGAAGGGGTTTGATACGTGGACTTTCTGCACCACACAATCCTGAACCACAGGGTCCGGAGTACTGGAGAGGAGCCATGAGTACAACGATATATTATAATGTATGGACACATTTCTTTGCGTCTGAGATATGTTCAGTCTTTCTCATTTACCCTTTTTCCAATGCAGGCACTTTACCAGGAAATTACACTTGATCTAGGTTTTTGAAAAACTTTGCTGTCTTTCCATCAAAATTAACCAGGTAAAATAAGATCTATGTCTATTTTCTATGACACCAAACCTTCGCTAAAAAAAATGTTAGACAGAACTTTTCAAATTTGCCTAAATTATAGAGAGATGAGGCTGTTTGCTGAAGAATGACTTTTTTGGACAACTCACTGGCAGCGTTTAGCACTTAGCAGTTGAAAAATAGTTGATTCAATTTGTACAAGTTTAACATTGTCTGTAATCTGATCCTTTAAAAAACTGTGCAAAACAAGAGCAACTAGTCAAAAGTGTATTCATTCATTCAGTTCGCTCCTACTAAGCACTTGGACAAATGGTACTTTGTTATTTATAACAGTGTTATTTGCTGAAAACACTTTTTAGCCATTAGCACAAGAGCCTGGACCTGGACATACTTGCTGAATATGCTCAAAAGAAATGTCGCATGACCCGGAGGAAATTTCCAGGAATTTTTAGGGCAGTGGGAATGCAAACCACACACCGTTAAGACAGAAAGATAATTAGTAACTTGACAGAAAGCTCCGAAAAGTAAAAGATTTTGCACCATCATGACTTTTTGCTCATTAAGAGTTATTTTAATATCCCATGTAACTACTTCAAGAATGGGAAAAAAGTGGAGATCTGGGAGTCTTACCGATTTTCATCCTAAAAGGTGTAATCTCCAATTTGAACATATTTGGTCTACATTTGCATTAGAAGAGTCTGTATTCACAGGGCGTATACAAAGTATTCATGTCTCCTTCACTAGTGTTAAACACAGAATCAAGGTTATTGAAATACTGGTATTTTAATAAAAAAAATAAAATCACTCTAACCCTTTAATGTCAGTGAAAGCAAATCTCTACAAAATAATGTTAGTAATTAAAAAATACACAATGTAAAATGAGTGTACAAAAGACTGACTTGATGCCACAGAGGTTTAACCTCATCTCCCAATTAGTGGAATGTATGTAACATCCATGGTTTTTTAACGTTTGGACAGAAACTGTAACTGAAAATGATATGCACAGTCATTTGAGTTTGGTATTGTGTTGTGGTTATTTGTGTGAGTGTATGTGCGTGTGTGTGTCTCTCTCTCTCATGGGAAACTGATAAGAGCTGAGAGCAGATGACACCAGCTGTGTGTTTGGGTGGAAACTAGAACACACACACATTTCACACAAGTAAACATCCACATCATTAAGTTACTTCCTACCACATAACAAAGTCACGTAAAGAGTGTCTAACTCTGCCTTTGCCTTTAGTAAGTGTTTGAACCCTTATAGTTTCTCATTTTGGTGACTCCTGTTTACATCTGTGTCAGAAAGAAAACTGAGCATTGACGCTGGCAGTAGGTATTTGTGGGGTGGCTCAGCCCACTCAATCAAAAGTGAAGGGAAAACATTTATTCAGCAGAAAAACATAACAGACTACACTACTATTGGGTCTTATTTCGACTGTGTGGGCAGCCTACAGCCCGACTCCTTCTGTCAGCGATTGGATGTTGTTTCGTATTCTCTAAACACTTCATTCACTCATCTGTTTTTGAGTTGAACGACCCTCCTTCGTCTCTGCTGTACCTGGTGAGGTTTCTATTTAACACTGACATTCTCTTGGTCAGAATTTCACTGTATCTGTGACTTTTTGACGCATTGTTTATCTGAGCACTGTCTCTGGAGTCTTGCAGAGCAGTCGACCTGCTGCAGCAAATGCCTGCATCAGGTTGTGTACGCAAACAGCGATTAAACAAACAGCAGTAAAACACACACATTGGACAACAAAGAGCCAGTAAAACACATGGTCTCTCATCCAATGAAGGGACAAAAACTGTGGGCAAGTGGTCTTTATCACTAAACCCCTACTTAAAAATTTACATTTCCCCGATTGGGATGAATAAAAGTATATCTAATCTAATCTAAAAGGTTGGCGTTCATTATGTTACTTATCAGAGTGACATAAACTAAACTAAAAGTTTTAGTGCTAACTTTTAGTTCGCACTAAAAGTTAGCACTTCTGATCTGGGTACCAATTTATATATTCACTTTTATACATTCTGGTAGTTGACTTGTGTTCACATGTATGTTTCTATCAGAGCTAATCATACTAGGATTACTTGTGTCTTATGTCCGTGTTCTAATCTATTATGGTCTCTGTATGTCTTGTCCTGATTCTTCTTTTTAATCTAGATCAGGGATGTCCAAGCTTTTTGCAAAGAGTGCCAAATTTGGTCAGGTGAAAACGTAGGGGGGCCGACCATTCCGCAAACGATGACCATTGTAAACTCACATGTAAAATGTAACTATACCACTATGCTGGCTACAGTTGGGTCGACATTACAAATGAGAATGTTGTCAATTGTATTACCAAGATAGTTAAAGGTTAAAATAATAATACATTAAATACAAATGAACTATTTTGTGAAATTTGTGAAAGTCTGAAATTTTTTACAAACATGTTTTTATTGATTTTGTTTTAACAAATCAAAACCCAGTGTATTTGACGAAGACAGGTATAGTAAAATTAAATGTGGTTTGATCATCACAAAAAATCAATTCACTGAGACTTTGGAATGTATTCTCCTCAGAAGAATAAAAAGTACCTGCATTAATGTGAAGGATGATACTAGTGTTATGTCATGTTATGTCCACTAAAAATCCAAGATCAGAGAGCTCCGGGATCGGATGTCCCTTTTGTGCCTAGAATTGTCCGATTTCCTTTCCGAGGGAGTAGAATCGCTGCAGTGCAGACACCTGACTGAACCATATGATGTTATTGTGATACACATCTCCATATTCAGCGTGGATGTTGAGTAGAAACTGTTGAAACTGGCGGTGGCACAGGGCTCTGGAGCCAATAGAATTAATAGCCTTTATCACCGGTTTCATAATGTGATCATATTTCAGGCGTTTGGCACATAGAACCTGTTGGTGAATAATACATTGGAGTTTGATAACTTTGCCTCCTTCATCACTTTTTTTACAGACTAGCGTTGATAGTCCATTTTGCTCACCCACCGTGTCAGGTGCGCAGTCCGTTATAATCCCAGTGATTTTATTCCATTGTAGTTTCACGTCATCTACGGTGGAACAAACAGAAGCAAACAAACCTATTCCTACGGTTTGGTACCTGAGCGGTGTCAGATGCATCCGTGCTTTTGTCGCAAGCTAACATAAAAAAGTCAAACTCCACTCCTTTTGCCTCGAACTGTCCCTTGATGTTAGATGACATTTCTTCACTCCTCCGTGCTACGACCCGGGCTAACGTTGGCAAACTCTTGCTTTTTCTCTGGACAAATTTTCTCCACCAGTTTCATAACAGTCTTTAATAAATTCGCCCTTAGTAAAAGGTTTGCAGTGCTTGTCAATCAGCATAGCTACCTCGTAGCTCACCTTTGTAGAATTTTCATTTGAGTCACTGGCTCTCGTGGAAAAAAACGCTGCCGTTATCAAAAACAACTCCAGTGGCTTCAGTTGTTCATTGCGCTCGATGGCCGCTTGTCATAGTTAGCAGTTGTCATTTCAGACATGGGCTAAAAGTATAGCACAGGGGTAAAAGTTCACACGAGTGTCACGCCACGAGTGTGCAGCCACAGGTCTACTGCCACACTCTGGTCCAATAGAAAAGTGCTTTGTTATATGTGCGTATTGTTCGACTGCTGGCGACCCACATATTATTGATTTTATGACAGGACGCTACGGGCCGGTGGAAATTTTGGACAAATTTGGCCGGACTTTGGACATGCCTTATTTAGATATATTCATCTTGAATGTCAACCTGTGTGAACTCGTACTGTTACCCTGGGTCAATTGCATTTGTATGTTTCGCTTTAAAGTGTATATATAGACACTATTAAACATACTACATCAGTATTTAGGTATATTGGTTGTGTGTGTTCATGCAGTATTTCTCTGTCTACATTTGGATTCCCTGTGAGCTCCGATATTTTCAACAGGCTGAAAAACTAGGTTCCAGTGGCTTTTCAAATCTCTGAAAGCTCTGCTGCTGCAATGAGTGCTAGCACAGCAGCCGGTGTCATCACCTTTGAACTAAATCATGTCTCAGCGGGAGCTTCCATCCCTTGCAGACCAATATATTACTCATGAGTGACACTCTGAAGGCCCGTGTCACTTCTACTAAAAGGAGTAAAAGGAGTAAAAGGAGCTGCCACATTATCTGCATTTGTAAATCCAGTTCTAGAAGGAAAAGAAGGGACAGGGTGAGTAGGAGGTGAAAGTGAAATTAGTTAAGGGAGAAAAAATGGCAAGAGCTCCCTCTGTACAGTCAAAACTTTTATCAGAGATGATACAAGTGTCGACAGACACACACACGCACGCACGCGCGCACACACACACTGACACAATAGACTAATGAAGGAGAGCACTGTACAGCCATTTGTAAGCATTAACAACACAGACTAGGATCAAAATCAGAAAGAAATGGATGCCACCATTTAAGCAGTACGTAGGTGAACAATGTTGTGACAGCTCATCATCAGGGTCATTTTTCACCACTTATTAAATAGTGTATTTTCCCCCAATAAATTAAATGGTTGTATAGATCTATAAAACATAAAAAATGTACAAGTGTTTTCTAAATTTCAAAATGGCTTTTAGTACAAAAGAGATGCAACAGATTCCCCACGTGTTGAAATGCAAGTGGTTGTACAATTAGTGTTTCTCAATGGGGGCGGTACCCCTGCCTGAAGACCCCTCGTGAGCGCTGACCCACTGACTTATGGAAAGTCTTCCACCATGGAGGAAGTCATTCTTCTAGGGCATATATGAACACACAGGGGGCTTGATCTACAGACCTAAATAAGTCACCAAATCCCCCACATGCAGGTTGACGATGGCGATGACATTACTTAACCTTATTACCTTCTCTGCTTTAAAATGGTACTTAATTGGAGTTTTATTTTGGAAAATCCTATAATTTGCTGGGGTCTTACATCAGCAGCGTGTTCAGAGAGAATAATGAGGAGGCTGCATGAAGATGTTTCCTTCCCACTGAGTCCGCTGAGCCGGTCCAGGCTTCCAGCAGGGCCTCAGTGCTGGTTTTATCACATGCACTGTTTGTTTTCAGTCTGTAAGCCTGTAGGTACTGGCGCTGTCACGACACACTGACACAATACTTCCAACCACAGGGGTTCTCAACCTTTTTTCAACCTCGCATCATGAGCCTATTTACAGTTGAGGTAGTGGGGTGGGTCTGTGCACACTACAGGCCAAAAGTTTAGACACACCTTCTCATTCAATGCGTTTTCTTTATTTTCATGACTATTTACATTCTAGATTCTCACTGAAGGCATCAAAACTATGAATGAACACGTGGAGTTATGTAATGAACAAAAAAGGTGAGTTAACTGAAAACATGTTTTACATTCTAGTTTCTTCCCTTTGCTCTGATCACTTTTTTGCACACTCTGTGCATTCTCTGGATGAGCTTCAAGAGGTAAGTCACCTGAAATGGTTTTCACTAATTATCACTAATTATCAGGGTTCATTAGTGGAATTTCTTGCTTTATCAATGGG
>JAPTHA010185865.1:0-12496 GCA_029814585.1 Gymnapogon annona | reverse complement strand
TATGTGGTGAACAAATAAACGACGGGAAGTCTCTGATCGCAAAGCAGCAGAATGGACCCATAGTTTTTCCATAACAGAACTTTGTCATAACATTGCACTTTCAGCTTTGGACGTCCTACTCATATATTCGTCGCAGTATGTGGTGCATTTTCTACCAGGTTTCAAGTGCCAATCTTAAAACTCCCCTCTCATAGACTCGCTGACCTTGACGCACATTCCTGGTAAAACCCTGAGGGCTTTGGTTCTGCTCTCAGATCAGGACTCACTCACAGACTTTTTAAGCCCTGGTCATGTTGTTTAAGTTCACATTTCTGCAGACTTTGCCTGAGGGAAATACCCACGGCGCGCAGCAGTTATGTTAAACCTACATTTGCCTGACTGTGTTAAAAGAAAAGTAAATAAAATCGTGTGTGTTATACACAAAAATGTATCAAGTATGGCAAAAAAAGGTGTGTAGTGAGACAAATATATTGTTATATGAGACATGATTTGGATTTGTCTGGAACATAGGGGACCGATACGGGGTTCGATTCCCGGGGTGAGCGTCCAGTAGGTTGTGTTAGGAAGGGCATCCGACGTAAAAACTCCTGCCAAATCAAATATGCAAATCGGATTCGCTGTGTTGACCCCGGAAGGGAAAAAGCCGAAAGAAATCATGTGACATGCTTTGAGTGCTGTACCATTTCTCTTCTCATACATTCACATTAAACAAACATCAGTTTTATTGGTTGCAGTCAGACAAGTCCAGGTTGACCCTGTTGCAGCGCGGCGGTGGATTAAGGTGTGAACGTTGGTGGATGAAGTGATTATCCATACACACCGTGTACTGTGGGGACAGTGCTATGATAGGGTTGATTCCGTTGCTCAGGCCGAAGTTCAACAATAACAACTTGTTTTGTTTCCCCGCTTGTGACACAGACACATTCAAACACGATAACACCAGGTTTCATGAGGATCACATACTGAAAAGGATCATGAGACACAATTTTCACTCATGGATGGGGCACCACAGGGTTCAGACCTGGTCCCATAGAGATTTTTTAAGACATGATGAAGATGTTACACAGCGCTCTGACTCATCACCAATACAAGAACTTGGCCAAAAATGTTTGCAATTTTGAGTAAAAAAAAACAAATGTTGTAACATTTATCGTGATAATGATTCTGTAGGACAAAGAAAGCTAATAATATATTGTGTGACTTTTTTTTTTGACTGGCTAGTTCGTGTACAGGCAGTATATGAATTAAGCATGTACACATCTGTCTGTTCTGTATTCCCTATTATTCACACTGTACTTGGACAGGGAAAATAATCTTGTGTCGAGTCATTTCCAATCACTCGATTAATGCAAACAGTCACTGTCCAGTGTTGGAAGATGTAAACCAGTGGTGTTTAAATAATACGCTGCGGGGCCTTCAGCTGTGCTGTCGTGGAATCTAATATGTTGCAAATCAGTGATGCACCTTTACAACCTGGCTGTTGAAAGTGATGTGAGGAAGTGAAGCCTGCTTTAAGCCAGTGCTGTTGGGTTAATGGTACGTTTCAGATGGTGGCTGGTGTGAACTCACAGGACTCTGAGGCTATGGACCACCTCCACTCCCACCTCTTACCATTTACACTGATAGGGTGTGTGTGTGTGTGTTCTTTTGTTTTCTTGGAAATGAGAGCAAGGTTGTTTAGCCCCAGCTTGACACATTTCGAAACCTCTTCTCTGCAGGTGGCTTGTTATTTTTAGAGACTAAACCTGATCACAGTGTCGGGGTCTAGGACTTTAATTGCGATGTAGGAGTCACGAATAGGTTATGATCATGTGAAGTGGGAGAGAACAGGAGGGGACTCAGTAAACATCCCTGTGGTGCTCCAATGTTTAGTTTTATATAGGTGGAGGAATATCGGCCTATGCGCCTGACTTGTGGCCTCTCGGTAAGAACATCCCGTATCTAGAGCTGAGTTTTTTGACCAGGATAGTTCAAATGATCTGTTTACTCATAATGTTGAAGGCAGAACTAAAGTTACTAATGTCCCACTGATCCAGCGCCAGTCATTTAGCATCCTCACTTGATCTGGTACTCCTGTTAAAGGACTGACATCAATCCCAATAATTTTTTTTTATGGTGATCATGGTGTGCATGGTGCACACCTTTCGATTTTGGTGATCTACGTGATGATAAAATGTGGATTTTTCTCACCCTTTCGGAGATTTCTTTTCTTCCCTTCCATCTGGGAAAGAAACATAAAGACAATTACATTTATCGCCGCAGTATCTTTGCATAAGTTTATTGCAATGCACATCAGCCCATTTGTCTGTAACAGAATACATCAAGACCTAGTAATAAGTGTTATCAGTCATATTTTGATATGATTATGGTTATGCTTTTGCTATTGTACTTGTATACTGTATATTTGTGATTTCTTACCATAGCAAGATTTGGCCATTTTACACTGAACTTAACAATGGTTGGAGACTGTCAGACAGGTTTTATAGTCACTTCCCCAACTCACAATGACGCTCAGTGTTTGGGCAAAATTCAGATGAAAAAAGAAAACAGGCCTCTTAGCATAGTTTAAAGTCATGCTTTAAAAAAAAAACATCATACCAGAGCAGTTTAATGTGAGACACAGGCAGGACTTAATGTCATGTGTCAGTACATCAGAGGTAGGATCCAAACGCCAGGAAGTGGGATTTTAAATATAATTTATTTTTAACACAAGAATATATTATAAAACTAAACTCAGACACTAAAGAAATGATGAGATAAGTATAACAAAAAGTGATCGGAACCCGATGAGAAAATAAACCAAAGAAAAGTGTTCAGAGTCTCTTTCTCGGTATGAATCACAAAATGAGTCTCTCTCTCCAGTACTAAAGTCCAACAAAAATAGATGGTTACGTCCATTGTCTTCTTACACAGGGGAAATCCAAAAAACACAACAAAAGGTACTCCAGGGTGCGTATGGGGCTGGCTGTGGGGGTGTCTGCGGGATGACACTGGAACACAAGATCAAAGAACGAATTACTCACAAAGTCTCTCGAAACACACGTAGATACTATAAAAGCTTGGCCCTCTCCGGTAGAAGTGCTGGTTACCGCAACGAAGGTGAAGCAACGTCCCAACGAAGCTTACACAAACTCAGGTCTTCTTTTAATGATGCACCGCTGCTGGTGGAGTTCATCCCAGGTCATCTGGCGGGGTGACGCAGCCCTGGTAGTCCACAACCCCCTAATCCTGTCAATAGGAACTCTCGTCCCCGCGTCACATTACACTTAAGACCAACAAACGTCTTGTTGATCATCATATCAGATCAAATATGCAGGAAACTGAAGCACTGAATGCTGTTCAAATCCTCTTCCAGTTCATGGGAGCAAAAAAACAAACAAAAAACCCCCCCACAAATCTTGATATGTATTGAAACTGAGTGAAGCAGACATACATTACTGCTCCCTACTTTAGATGCACACTATATTATTCCGGAATATTCGCAGCTCCATCAAGAAGATGTGTCATTGTTCAACCGCAAGCAACCGAGGCATTAATGACCAAGACTTTCATGTTTTTATATGACAGTGATGTGCGCTGAACATGCTGCACTTCAGATACATGCTCTTCACCAAAGGCTGGCACGTGTGGATACATGACAGGAGTTCCCCGAGGTTTTCAAATGAAGTATTTTTACATGGTTTTTGTAAGATTTAAGCACATGTAGGAGGAATTTAGTAGTCCAATCACAGCAAAGTATTGTGTTTTTTAATATATTATACATAATTGAGCATATTTTCATACAGCTATCATTATATCTATGTACCAATTGTGAAACCTGAAACAGATAAATCCACTGCACTCAAAAAGTTCATTTGACTGATACTCAGAATAGCTTAGGTCGGCATCAGAGCATCATAATGAGAGGAAGAGGTGGCAGTTGTTGTGTATAATTACAGAACAATAAAATAAAAGTCTTCATCTCACCTTGTACCATTGAATTCTCAGGCTTTGTTCATTCACCAATTGGCTTTTCCTTGAAACGACAAACGCAAAATGTCTTTTTCATTGATCGTTTTCCTTTACAAAACAGTGCCTTTGTCGGATACTCTCCTTTTCAGCTATTGCTTTTTGTCATATTTTGAAACTTTTTAGTCACCTGAAAGTCTTAAGGAAAAAAAAGTCCGAAAGCCTTTTCAACACCCATGTGTTTCATACCTCATTGTAAATTAAAATATTAGTTCAAGGCTTTTCTTGCTTTATATCAGATCAGTGACACAATGACTGGTTTGTTTCGTTGTACTTTATTATGTGATTCTCACTGGTTTTTGTTAATGTCATGACAGAAATTACTTTATTTCTCTCTACCATTAGGTTATGGTGTCCATCAAGGCATGATTTTAGGCACCCTTTCTCAAGGTGAATTGCCTTTGCGTCAAATATTTTTTGGATTATATTTTAGTTTAGATCAGTTGAGTTTATTTCAGTTCATTTTTCTTAATTTATTAATTGTATTTCATTTACATGGTTGTATATGATGATTCCTCCAATGGGTTTTCTGAGGGTTTAGGTGAATAAATGTTAACATCAGTGCAAGTCTTTCCCTCATTAGTTTTTTTCCGTCTCTTTTAGATATCAAGTGAAGCATTTTCTTAAACTAAATTTTCAAAACTAAATCCAAGACCAAATCCTTTCACAGATGACATCATCTAAACATCCCAGACACTGATATCTCTACTGTCTCAACTGAGCTCTGCTGAACCTTAGTCTTTTCAGTTGGCACTTGTGAACACAGTTAATTGGCGTCATCAGATCAGCCCACAGTGTGAAAATGTGGCCTGTGGCTTCTGCTCCTTTTGTTTCATGTTACTGATGAAAGAGCTACCAATGTATGACAAAGCACAGAACATGGCGTCATGGATAAAACAACGTGACAGTAATGCTGTCTTTGTGTGTAACTGCGTTTCTGTGAGTAAACCCAACCAAAATCCCATTGGAGTGCTACACTCCAATGGGATTATCCATCTGAATCATAATACAAGGAAGTTCTTTGAAATATTTGCAGGGCATATGTCCCTCCTGTCCAAAAGTAAAACTACGGTATAACCTTGAAACTTAAGTACACTGTTATTGGAAGCAATAATGAAAAACTCACTGGCTCTGCTTCTTGAGCCTGAGGCTGTTTTTATCTTCTTTCTACTCTCTACTTTCTTGTTAAATTTTGGCTCCAAGTCTTATGTCTACCTTGAGATTACTGAACTTATTGCCAATTATAGGCAAATGGTAAGAAAAAAAGTAGGCCCCGGCTGCATAGCTCAGTTGGTAGGGCACCGCACTGATGCACAGGAGACCTGGCTTCGATTCCTGGGATGAGCGTCCAGTGGGCTGTGTCAGGAAAGGCATCTGACATAAAAACTCCTGCCAAATCAAATATGCAAGGGATTCAGGGGTTTTGCTGTGGTGACCCTGGAAGGGAAAAAGCCAAAAGAAATCATCAGTAAGAAAAAAAAGACCTTATCCTATTGTGTCTCTTTTCATGGACTTACTATGTGAGATTTAGATTTGACCGGCACCCACTTATCTGAAATATTTTTTTAGTTTTGTACAATCCATCTAGAGCACTAGTCTCTCAACATACAGGCTCACTGGTTGTTCTGAGAATCTCCAAAAGTAGGACAGGAGCCAGAGCCTCCTGTGGTGTGGAATCAACTCTCTATCTCAGTCTGAGTACAGACACCCTCTACTTGTTTAAGAGTAGACTTAAAACTTTCCTTTTCGATGAAGTCATGATGAAGTCACGATGAAGTCATGATGAAGTGATGATGAGTTAGGTTGGCTCAGACTGCTCTTAGTTCTGCTGCTATAGGCTTAGCCTGCTGGAAGACTCATGACACACCCAGTTCTTCTCTACTCCTCCTCCTGCCTGATCCCACCTCTACTCCTCCTTCTCTCTCCTACGCTTCTCCACTACACTAGCTCTTCTTTGCTCCTCTGCCTGTTTCATCTCCACTCTGCTTCTTCTTTCTAACTATTGTCTCATTTCATCTTCTTCTCTCTTCATACGCCAGTAAATATTGTACATGTTACTGACTTGACCTCTTCCCTGGAGTGCCTGCGCTTTATGTCTTTGCAGGTCATCTCAAGTTTCCACAGTTATGGGCCAGGTTTCCCTGCTGCCATCATCATGGTTGCTTGCTCCCCTCTTGCTTCACCCCAATCATTCCATCCGCCGTGGACTTACGCCTCTGATGTCTCAGTGTCACCTGTCTACTGTCCATGTGCTGGGGTTCTATTCCCCTACTGCCTCCATCATTGTCATGCATGTCTGTGTAGCTGTGATGGAGTTTGTTTCGTTATTATATGGATGGTGGGGGGCTCTGTTGTGGTTGCTGTGCTGGTGCGTCCACTCCTAGTACTTGTCGTATTTGTAGTAGTTTCATTAACAGTTATATACAGTTGTTCCAGTTAAGGGTAATTGCATTAATATCAGCCGTTCATCTTTGAATTCATGTACACCATAGACAGTCTCTATGATTGAAACATCGGTCGCTAACAAATTACCGCTACCGGTTCAACGCTGCTCTTCACAGTTGACCGTTACACCATCACCCATTATCCCACATACATCGCCAATTTCCCCCCCCCTCTCCTCCACCACTCTCCCCCGCACTTGGGTCTGTCCGGAGTCCGGAGTGATGTCCATGCACCAGGAGTCTTTCACAGCCAGGGGCTGCTTCGCTTGTACACCCGCTGCAAGTCTGGTCAGCAGTATCCATTAGCTCTTCCATCATGCTGGTAGAACATCCGTTACCCACCAGGACCGACGGGAAAGCCCAGGTTGTACCGTCCCCTCTTCGCCTGGTACACGTCGCCAGCTCTCCATCGCTGCTCCAATGCCATAATTCCTTAAGAAACACAGGTTGCTCTCCCGGGAGCACCTGCTGTTCATCCCAACTGTAAACACGGAGTGGCTCACAAAATCACCCATTGGTGCTGAAGAGGTCCATCAGAGTAGCAAATAGGCTACTACCCTCACAAAAACCTCAAATCAATCAAGTCATTACATTAAAGCCGATAGAATCGTTTTTTGAAACTTTCAACATCCTTTTTTAATATCCTGCTTTTCGCAATATTTCTGTCTAGTTATTTCACACTTCATGCATTATTTAGATATTTCCTTGCATTAAAATGTTCATTGGCATTTTCATTTGTCTTTACTCATCGAAGGCTGGCTGATCGAAGGCAGTGGGAATTTCTGTTCTGTTTGTTTTGCTTTTGGATATGTATATTGGCTCTGTTCAATGACTTGATGTACTGAGGAAAAAAAACAATACCTTTATTTTTTTCTGGCATTTCCAAATGTGTACTGACAGACCTTCATTCATTCATTTCTAAGGTATATTGTTTGAACAAGACTAACATTACACATGGGGTGGTTGTGGCAGAACAGATCATCCAATAACCCCGTTCTTTTCCTGGTCATGTGCCTTTGTGTTTTGGGCAAGACACTTCACCCACCTTGTCTTGTATGAATTCGTGTGAATGATAACCCTGCTATTAACTGGTGACTTGTCCAGGGTTCCCTCTGTCTGCGCCCTTGTGTACCCTCCGCAACCCTACAGCGGATAAAGCAGGTTCAGAAAATGATTGAGTAATATTACACATATGCATTTCTCTTCACCTTTGTAGTAACATAGGTAGAATATATAGCTGATATATAAACACCCTATGGACTGTATTTCTACAGGACTTTTCTACACATTTAAGGCACTCAAAGGGCTTTTACATTAGCCTCACATTCAGACACCAGTGTGAATGGCCATTGGACGACCCGCTCTACCAACTGAGCCACCCGATAAATGAAGTCCTTCAATGTGGAACGCTTTATTAATATATGATTTAATGTACATTTAGTGAACGTTTGAACAGTCTTGTATAAAGAACAACCTTTCTCTGTATGCTTCACTCTCCAACACCCCTAATCTCCAGTATGAAATGACATATATGAGAGACATATACTGACCAACTGCTCCAGCTCTGTTAAGCAGCAGTACCCTTGAACAGTTTACAGCGTGACTCCTGTTATTCAAAAAGCCTTTGAAAAACAGACACTGTAATAAAGCTCTGGTGCCAGGGTCTGTGTTTAGATTCCTGAAGGGACTAGGGGGTGTGTGTTCTGTCTCGGAGACAGGGTGCCCCTCCTCCCTGCTTTGTATCATGAAAAACATCTGACAACAGTGCAGTAAGAATAAATCAACCGTAGACAAGTTGATAGTTCATTTATTGTTATAAATTTTACTGGTATTAGAATCAGGAGTAGAAATCAGGATGAAAAAACACCTCTGTGTGTGTATATACAGATACTATTTGAGTTACGACTTCGATCGGTTCCGACAAAATCAGTCTTAAGTCAGGTTGGTCGTAAATCGGATCATATACAAAACGGCAGACATGAGGGTTATACCCTAGGACAGGGGTGCCCAATACGTCGATTGCGATCTACCAGTCAATCGTGATCTACCAGTCAATCGTGATCTACCAGTCAATCGCGATCTACCAGTCAATCGCAAAGGTATTGGGTATCCGCATTGTGTGTATTGTGCACAAAGGTGCTGACCTGGGGTCTGATCCATTCATGTCTAGTCTGTATGCGTCTGGTGGTTCCACATATAAACCTGTGTCTGATCATTGCCTGTTCATTTTGATTCTGTTAGTGTTTTGTGGAAAAACATTGTAAATAGTCTTCTTACGTTGCTATTTTGGCAGGAAAGGGTCTGACAGTCACAAAAAACTGTGATGGTATCTAGTCACTGATTGTGAGATGTATCTAGTCACTGAGTGTGAGATGCCGGGCTGCCACTACTATCTTACATACTGTGCTGCCAGTCCATGCCCAGCAGATACCTAATAGGCACCTGGTGAGGTGGTCGTAACTCGCCTACGTCGTAACTCGGATACCCGGTGTATGCATATACATATATACATACATACATACATCGTGGATAACTGAATGTACATTTCTGAGCTCAAAATTGATGTGTAATTACAACTGTCAATCATGTATGAAAGTCCTCCGACACCGATGATAACACCTTCCATCACAGTATAGATTTTCTGCTTGAAGGTGCAGAGGTCTTGTTGCCTGTCACAAAAGTTGAGTTAAGATATACTGAAGGTAATTGGATAGTTTTATTCTAAAGCTTTAACAGTAGACGTCACATCATATGAAATTATTTTAAACCTGTTGTCTGGGTCCAGATGATGATTACATTACTTGAGTACAGTGGTCCCTCATTTATTTCAGGAATTAAGTTCTACAAATCTACAATGTAGTCAGTTTTGATGATTTCTTTCAGCTTTTTCCCTTCTGGGATCGCCACAGCAAATTCCATTCATATTTGGCATGGCAGGAGTTTTTATGTCAGATGCCCTTCCTGACACAACCCACTGGACACCCATCCCGGGAATCGAACCCGGGTCTCCTATGAACCAGTCCGGTGCCTTACCAACTGGGCTGTCCAGCTGGAACAAAGTAGTCAGCTTTAGTTCTAACAGTTAAGCAGCTGGTCCAGTGTGGGTCCTTGGGCAAAACCCTTCACGCTGTTGCCTACAACTGTCAGTTTCAGATTCAGATTTCCTTTATTGTCATTGCACAGATCAATGATCTGGCAACAAAATGTCATAAAGCAGCAGCACAGAGTAGAAAAAAAAGGGCAGAGCAGATGTACAACAAAATTGAAATTCTTGCACAACATAGACAATATATACATGATTGAAGTCCCGGAGCTGATGACGATAACGAGGGCAGTGATGCGTTCTCCGGAGCTGAGACATAGTGACTGTCGTTGCAGGCTACTGCTAGTATAGCATTTTAGCTGCTAACCGCTATCCTAGCCTCAACAGATCACAACCCATAACTCACTCACATGCATCTCCAGTCCTCCCCCCTTCTCTTCATTCTTCTGTCAGCTTTCACCAGCAGAAAACTAACCAAAAAAACGAAACAGTCCAATGGAGTCCTGATCCAGGAGTCCTTGACAGCCGGGCCGCACAACTTAGCACCCGTGCCGCAGCTCGATAGCCGTTAGGTCCCATCATGATGATAGAACGGTTGTAGAACAGTTGGTAGAATTAACCGTTACACACCTACCGAATGGAAACCCCGGTTGTACCGTCATCCCGGTACCTGACACCGGCTCCGCAACCGCTGCACCGATGGCGTAGTCACGCGGGTCGCTCTCCGGTGTTCACCGCTGTAGTTCACCCAGCTGGAGACGGACCGGCTCACGGTCCCGCATTGGCGTTAAGGGGGTCCATGAAGTAGCAGACCAGCTACTACCTCTCAAAAAACTTAAAAAATGGCACGTGTCCATGTTGTACAAGAGTCCAATTAACACGACCACAAGAGTCGGCAGAAAAACTTAAAAGTAGGAAAAAAGTATAGGAGCTGCTGTACTCGCAACCTACGAGGGCGCCAGGAGCCAAAACAGCCGCAGCCTCTCAGGTGCAGCCATGATGGAACTGTAGCCTCAATGTCTCATTGTGCCGGTCCCGGATAAATACAAGGGTTGTGTCAGAAATGGCATCCGACATAAAAACTCCTACCAAATCAAATATGTGAATTGGATTTGCTGTGGTGACCCCGGAAGGGAAAAATTAGACTTTAGGTTGAGTAACATTTCAGTCAGTAACTTGATCTTTGACCTAAGTGGTTTTATGGTCGCGTCCCTACGCTACTACTCAGGTGTTACTTTCCAATCATTTATACATCACTATTCATAAAATGAAATCCTTGCAGCAAATTTATACCGTATTAAATAAGGATGAGTAAAGTCACGCCTAAATAACTCTAAATGAAGCCTTTTTTTTATTCAGAATGCGTTCAACGTCGTAAAGTGAGTTTTCGCTCATAAGGAATTCAGGAGTTTTACTTCTATCAGCCCACCCAGGGTCCCTATTACACAGCTGTTTCTCCTCACATCCTCGCACTGAGGTGGAACGCACTCTAAACTTCACACATGGCGTGAGTCCGCTACACACACAGCCGTGATTAACAGTGTGTTTTCCAGAGCGATGGTTTATACCTCAACACGCCTGCCGTCCACAGAGACGGGGCCACGGGTGCCATTCAGCGGCACGAACTGAAACACATTTCCTTTGTCACTTGACTGGAACTTAATAGATTTTCATATACATCCGATTAAAGACTTTAATTAAAAGTTCCCTCAAGTCTGAGAACAAATGTTCCGTCTGAACCTAATGTGCTATTTTCAGCTGACAGAGTCCTTTTGCTGCACAGAAGATCACACAGGCTTTCAACCGTATCTTTTTTGCGTTTGTTATCACTCTGCGTGAGAGAAGCGTGTATAAATGCAACACTCTGTTCTCTATTTATCGACCACGTGTTCAATTTCAGTCAAACTACTGGTGAATGACTTACAACAGAGACATATTCCGAGGTATAATGGCATTTTGATACTTTTATTCTGTACTGTTCAGTGTTTTTTTTCGCCCCTTAGAATGACCACATTGAACAGATCTTTTTAATATCATAAATCACACACAACAATGTCCTTATTTACTGTCAATAAACATGAACCCTTTCATACAGAGTGGCCAGTGCAGTGGTACTGCTATGTTAAAGTTGTTTGCTTTACGTGAATGAGTGTTAATGACATGTGACGTGATAAAAAACCCTGAAGTTGGTCATCATAATTCATGCATGAAAGGGTTAATGAGGAGCTTTTTCAGCCACAGCTAGGATGCAGAATAAACTATAAAGTAGAAGTAGATAAGAGTAGAGAGGATAAGGTAAGAGATTCCTTTATTTGTCCCACAGTGGGGGAACTGACAGTATTAGAGCTGCAAAATGTAGACCAGTACCTTCCCACAAGAAAGAAAGAATTAGACTAGATTAGATTAGATTAGATTAGATACCTTTATTTGTCCCACACTGGGAAATTTCAGGTTACAGCAGCACATATACTGCAAAATATAATGAAAAATAAGAGCGATTCCTAATAATATAGATATATAAATAGAAATAAAGAAATGAACAGATTGAATGCAACAGTAAAGATCAATAAAGTAAAATAAATATACTTTATATATACTATATATATACTACTATATACTTTATATACTACTATATATTTATATACTTTATATATACTGCTAATATACTTTTTTATCTATAAATATCTCATTGGGTCTACTTACGAGGTGCACTTTATTATTTATGTTTATTTACATTTATAATGTGCAGTTTATTCTTGCTATTAATATGTACAGTCTACTCATGTAATTTAATTTAGTTAAGCTATCTGACTCAGGGACACGCACAAAAAATTCCAATGTACCTGCGTTTTTGAAGCCTTGATGAACACGTCTATTCTATTCTATTCTATTCTATTCTATTCTATTCTATTCTATTCTATTCTAAAGAGACATCATCAGTTATATAGTAATATACAGTTCTATAGTTATACTGTTACCGTCTTTGTGATGACAATTAAAG
>JAPTHA010185858.1:0-12497 GCA_029814585.1 Gymnapogon annona | reverse complement strand
TTATTTTGTGTTATACGGTGTGTACTGGTGCTGGAACACTAATTTCCCAGAGGAACCTTCCCGAGGGATTAATAAAGTTATATCTATCTATCTAGTTGAGTCAGCCGCAATCGCATTAGCATTAGCATCTCAGCTGCTCTGGTGTGTTATCACTTCCATCAAAAACACTGCATGTGCAGCCTACTATAATCCAAGCTCAGGTGATACACCCTGAACCCGTCACTGGTTCTTCACAGGGCTGACGTATGCCGGCAACCAATCACAACCACGTTGATGCTTATGTACTATTTAGATTAACCAATTAATTACAGACTTGTGTAATGCCTAATTATGCAGAAATTATGCAGGAAACACTGCAATAAAATTACATTTGGTACAACACTGAAATTTATTTACTCACACTTATCATAATTTTACCTCATTTTTGAGTAGCGCTATGTAGCTGGGATGTGCTTTGGGATTTGCTTTGTTTAATCCTGCACCAATGTGTCAACCAAGCCAAAAAAAAAAGGGGGCATGAATGGAAACAAAACTTTGCCAATGTTTGATGATGAAAAAGTAAGGTTCAAAAACTGCAGTTCAATGGCACGATTGAGGACACGGCATTTGTGCAAAGACGTTTCCATTTAAAAAAACACAACAAAACCATTCCTTCCCACAAATACCATCTATCTCTGATGTCTTCATTAAACCTCCACTGAGTTGTAATGGGCTTCTTGGTAGACATCATGGCTTTAATTCCTTATTAAACCACTGGACTTAATAAAGCCTCTTATCAATCCAAACTCCTTCGATGGTTACCACCCACCTCCCTGTCCCTTGTTCTTATCTTTTCCACCAATGTCATTGTTGGGGTCCAATGCATCAGCCAGGTCAAGTTCATCAGCAGCTGTCAGGGTTAAAGGTCAGTGATAAGTGTTAAGGCAAAATAAAGACACAGGCAAAAGTAAAAAAGCAAATATATTAGGGGCAAAACACAGGAAAACAAACAAAGGCAAAACATGCAGATCAAACAAATAAAATGTACAATGGTGATAGAGTTAGTTTGGAAGATCAGTAAAGAGACGTCATGAATACATTGAATTTGTTTGCTATATTGTTTAGTTGTGGCAGTATATTGCAATCAGGGCAAAAAAATAACGCTGTAAGAGCTACTTGATCAATATCATTATCGTTATCATCTCTGGGACTTCAGTCATGTCTATGTGGTCCATGTTGTGCAGGAATTCAATTAGTTGTGTATCCGTTCTGTTCTTTTTTTCTACTGTTTGTATTGCTGCTGCGTGTGATATTTCCCCTCGTGGGACTAATACGGGTATATTCATTCATTCATTCAATATTATAGTCATTACAGTTGTGTTTAATAACAGTAACATCAACTTCACACAATGTATAAATATTCACACTCACTGCTTTACTGGCAATATATTATTGTACAGGTGTTAAACATACGGCCAAAATCTACCCAAGGGATGAATATCTGAAATTCAAATATTAAATTATTATTGTAGTTCAGGTTGTTAATTTAGCTCAGGTTCCACATTCAGCCCAACTTGATCAAAAGTGGCTCAAAACAGTAAAATATAATAACCTGGATCACAGCAACTGGATGAGTTAGCATTAGACTGACAGCGGACCTTCCACTTAAAGGTCAGGACAGAACACTTTTGAACTACAACCATAGTAGAGCTTTATGTCAGGAAAAAATGTTTTATTCAATAAACAGAAACTCAATCATCCTGCATTTCCATCATTTTAAATACACCCTCAGTGCGGCCCACACTCTGGAGATGTTAGGGCAGTGAACATTAATCCAGTGGAGTGGTTTCAGTTATCCTACACTATAATGATACTTGAATTATTTATAGGGGACAGGAATAAAAACTGGTTTATCCGATATCCCAGCACTAAAAATGATAAATGGATTGCTCTTATAGACACACTTTTCAACATGTTTTGTGCCCAAAGCACTTTACAATGGCCCCACATTCACCTACTCACACACCAGTGTGCTAGACTCCACTGGGAGCAATTCAGGGTTCAGTGTCACTTCAACACGTGGACAATCGAAACCAAGATTCGAACCACTGACCCTTCAACCCACTCTACCAATTGAGCCACAGCCACCCCTGATACTAATACATAGACATCATGTCTGAATGAATGTTGAAACAGCAATACTAAAAACAGCTTCATATACAGAGGGTTTTTACCTGAGATGTTGAACAACTTGCCAGTCCCTCCAGTAAGACGGATAATGATTAGGGAATCAGTTTAATCAATTCCATATTGATATTTTATGTTAATATTAATTTAATATTAGGAAGAGATGGAAGCTAGCACTGTATCATTTAGAACAGGGGTGTCAAACATGCGGCACAGGGTCCAAAACCAGTCTGCCAAAGGATCTAATCCGGCCCATGAGGTCAATTGTCAAATGCAAAAAATTACACCGAAAATGTCTCAAGTGGAAACAGACAAGTAAAATAACAGCATAATAACCTGTTAATAATGACAATTCCAAAGTTTCCTCTTTGTTTTACTGTGATTTGCTGTAATACATTTTTTTTAAAGAATGTAGATAATCTCTGAGCGTAATTTCAATAAAATTCTGCCTGTTACTAAATGTTTTATGTCTTTGTAGAGCCACTGTAATCTCTAAGTCGTAATGAACATGTGTAAATGAAGACACCAAGTATACTATTGGTAAAACTGCACTTTTACTTTTGTGCCCTAAAAGAAAGAAAAAAAAGACTTTTAAAAATGTATAAGTCATCGTGCTGTTTTTTTTTATTTTTCTGGTCCACGTATCATATTGTGGCCCCTGAACTAAAGTGAGTTTGACGGCCCCGATTTAGATCGATATATTGCAAATAAAATCTCTGTCACGGCTTACTGTTAAAGTTGCTCATCCGAGTTTTTCATGTAAAGTGCAGTAGTAAATATCCGTGGTTAATTCAAGTAAAGAATATGTTAATCTTTAAGAAAAAAAATATTAAAACAATAAATAATCAAGCTATGATGTGGAGTGTGTCACATAACAAAATATCTTCTCCTGACACTAAATGGTTTAGATTATATTATCACCCTGTTTTTCCTTCCTTTGCCCTGACAGTGATGCCCATCAACTCTTTAACCCTTTTAAAACTACATTTATTACAGGCTGCATAAGTGTCTTCATGTTCTCTTTGCAATGTAAGTGCCAATTCTTATGCACATTTGTTTTCAGGAAGAACCTTTTTCAGGAAACATTTTTCAGTGGAAGTCTACGAAGCAGCTGGCTTCTACTGGTAACAGAGTCTTACACCGCTGCCACAAACTGTTACATAGTGTTGAAAACTCAGCATCTTAGCTTTCAGGTGCTTTTTATTGACCCTGCCGGCCATTGAGTGGTACCTAATTCGAACGTGGTTAAGTTAAAAGCACAGTGTCGGAGAGATCATGGTTGTTAAAGGGTTAAAATACCTTTTCCACAACACTAATTGAACTTCTTCATCCCTGTGTGCTGCTTAATGGTCCAGCTTTTGCTAATATACATTTTGTGGACATGTTGTAATTCCCTTTCAGGCTTTAAATAAGAAACATGTTAAGGAAATAATGGATTCATTGGGAGCAGAGGGATGTTCAGGAGTGTGGACTGATGGATTCAACTGATCCACGACTCCTGAGCCCTTGTAGTCCCAACAGCTACAAGCATCCCTGTGTCTGCAGCCACTGTGTGTCATCAGTCTGGGTCATGTGACACCCTGGTTCTCTCTGTGGATGAGGTGAATGTCTCAGGAGGACAGATTACCTGGTTTGGGTTTGGGTTTAACCGGCGCCTTGGTGGGGGCCTTGGGGATGACCTTGGGTGGGGCTTTGGTGGTGGTGGTGGTGATATCGAAGAAGTCATCCAGACTGAGGTCTACAAAAAGCAGTTACAGATGTGTGTGTGCGTGTGTGAGTAAATCAATAAGTGTAAAGCTGACACTGATCTGTCCCACTGACAGGTTATTACAGTCGTCCAATCAGCTGGTCTCAGTCACCCTTTGTGGTTGCTACGGTGACGGAAACACATCGGAGAAACAACTGTTCTCCAATACCCAGTGGTAAACAGGGATACTGTCCATCCCAGCTTCACATCTATGATTACTTTTCATGAGAATTTATTTTCAGCGACATTGCACACTTAAAGGACTAAACGTTAACTAATATATCCCGTCCACTAACAGGACGCTCTGTGATAACATTATCTGAATTATTACAACCACTACCATTTTTCAGTGACGGGTGTAGATCCTTCAGTCTTAATGACGCTGAAATCTAACATTCAAATGATGTAGTTTCTCTTGGCGCTAATAAAATAGAAGGTTACCTACATTTAGAAAATCCAATTACAAGCCAGTAATAAGTTTTTGCAGATATATAGTTGGTAGATGGTAGTTCCTGGGGTCCTACCTCCTCCTGATGGTCCTGCTGGTCCTGCCGGTGCTGCTGGTGCTGCCGGTTTAGGTGAAGGGGTAGCTGTAAACAGAGTGAGACTGTCATGAACCCTCTCCCTCTACCTGCTCTGCTAATCAGCACTAGTGAATTCACCTGCCTCTCAGCCACACCAGCTGCTCCACATTTCCCTCATCACTCCCATGCATATAAGGCCAATAAGCAACACTGGATACTTTGGACTCTCCTAAAGTCATGACTGCCTGCACCAGAACCTGCTACCCTCGCCTGTTACTCCAGCCTCCTAACCCAGCCTATTCCCTGGACCTGTGACCTCGCCTGCATCCTAGCCTACAACCAGTCTGCCCCCTAAACCCGCTCTCCAGCCCGTTTCCCAAACCTGTAAATCCGTCTGCTAATCCCGTCTGCTAACCCGGCTAATCCTGTCAGAAAACCTATCACTCTGGTAAACCTCTGTCCTTTACCCGGCCCGTCCTGCACCTAACTCCCTACCAGCCAGCCGTCACAATTAAAGACCCCACACAGCCTCTGGTCTCATACACTCTCATCCACTTCCCTTTCCCCAATTATTAGCAATAAACTGTTAAAGAAATGTGTTGCATTTGTGGTCCGCATCTGTACCTGCCTGAAAGAGACAACTAAAGTTAAGTGAGCATACAAAAAATGACATTTTATTCATTTATTCATCTTCCTAACCCACTTTATCCTCTGCAGGGTACTAATGTGCTAAATGAATACTTCAAAAATTGTTGGAGACCAGAGTGTGTCAACAGTAGCATAGTAGCACTGATTGTAAAGTTCAAGTACATATCCCTATACAGTTCATGCATTAACCTTTTTTTATTTATGCCTCTGTCAATGTATCGGTCTTGTTTTTTGGGTTTGTGTATGTTATGTGCTTTTTGAATAGGTGGGAATTCGTCACACAATGGCAATGTTGTTTATAGCTCATATTAGCGTTTTTATGCCACTATTGGATGTAATATTAAACTTTGTGGTTTAAATTTCATGTTTTCTTTCTGAGGTAAAAAGCGTCACATACTTTTACAAACAAAACTATTCCAAACACATACATTCCAAACAAAGACAGAACTGGATGGTTGTGCTTGTCGTTCTCTTACCTGGTTTACTGGCGTCACCGTCTCCCAGAGCGTCAGATAGGTCAAAGTCCTGAGAGAGAACTTTATCCCGGACAGGTGGACAAAAGACAGGGGCGACAGATTAAACACGCCAATCACACACAAACTGGAGCATTGTCTTTGAAGCCCCAACCCCATAATACCCTGTTTAGTGTCCAGGCTGTACAACAGAGGTCAGTCCCCACAGAAGACAAAAGCTGACACGAACAAAAAAAAACCCCATAGGTGTCACAAACAAACACATGCTGGGTATGTGTGTGTGTGTAGTTGCATTGACTATGATTTAACAATGACGAGGGAGACTAATCACTTTAACCTCACGTCTGTCTACAATAAAAATCACTAAACGTTTATTACATTAATGTGTGGCACGAACAAGAAACCAGCTGTCACACCTGTTCTGCCTTGAAACAAGACAATTTATGGGCTTTTGTTTTATAGATTGTTTTCCTTTATGTTCAGCCAACGGACTCCTGACTAATATGTTTGATTCATGACATTTTTTTTCATACATTGTATTGAGTTGTTGTGAAGAAATGAAAGGAATACGGCAATAGAATAAAGATAAGGTCCAATGAATTAATAGTAGTAAAAAAATCCTTTAAAATAACAATTAGACAAATAATTACTTAATAATTAAATAACTTGTTGCTACAGCCATATTTTTTCCACAAAGGCCTTTAGGTTATCAAAATAACGTACTTTATAAATAACCTATTATTTAATGATCAAGTTTGACTAACCAAAGCAAATAATTTTGCTAACTGACACTAATCAAAAGTGTACTGGCTCATGTCTATCTTCAATAAACACCACTATACACTTGTTTATTACATTAATAAAAGCAAGCTCTTCTGAGAACAGGCAGAAGAGCTACGGGCGTTTGTTTTTGATTTTTTTTTGTGATGTTTTTAGCAATCTGATTACTAATATTTTAGTAGAGCACAGATGTCAAACATGTGGCCCGGCAGCCAAATCCGGCCCACCAAAGGGTCCAGTCTGGCCCTTGGGATGAATTTGCACTGATGCTAAAATTACACTGCAAATATTAACAATAATATTAGTTGTATTAGACCAGTAAAACACATAACATAGTCTATAATTACTCACAACTCCAAATGTTATGTATTTAGAGGAAACCAAAGTATATTGAGAAAAAAAATGGGAAGAACCTGAACAAATTAAAGGATAGTTTTTATATTTTAACATTTTCATGATGTAATTTCACTATAAAACATAGAGAAAAGTTGGAAGTTGACATGATTTATATATTCTTATGTTACTATTTTCCTGGTTTGGCCCACTTCAGATCAAAAGTACCTGAATTTGGCCCCTGAACTGAAATGAGTTTGACACCCCTGGAATAGAGGTTCTCTCTGTTCTGTCCCTGCAATGGTGAAGTACCCCTGGAATAGAGGTTCTCTCTGTTCTGTCCCTGCAATGGTGAAGTAAACTTCCAATCTGAAATTTTGATATGGGATGGGTAATTATTTAGCGGAGTGTGGTCACCGCCTTTAAACAAACGATTATATCTGTTAAGGAAAAATGTATGTTAGAGGAGATACACTAAAATCAGTTACTGGGCAAATAAAAAAAAGGCTCCAATGTATCAGGACCAGCTGATTTAGATGTATCCCAAAGAAAATGTACTTTATTTCAGGTCTTAGAAAATCAAAAGTCTCCATCAGGATCAGGTGGAGATTCAAGGAGTTTGAGGAAATTAAAACATTTACATTTCAGGAAGTTCAAATTGACTTCCATTTTCATTTTCTGGAGAAATCAAACAATATATATCAAACATTTGTGCAAAAAAAGTCTTATCCATCAAATTCAATACAGTCTATATTCTAAAGCTCTGGAAAAATTAAGAGACCACTGCAAAATGATCCCTTTCTCTGATTTTACGACTTTGAGTCGCAAAGTAAAATGAACATTTTTGAGTAAAATGAACATTTTTGTTTCATTCTGTAAACTGAAATTTCCCTGAGTGGGATGAATAAAGGAATATCTAATCTACTGACATTTCTCTCTAAATTCCAAATAAAAATCTTATTTAGAGCATGTGTGTGCAGAAAATTACGAATGGTCAAAATAACCAAAAAAAAAGCAACGTTTTCAGACCTCAAATAATGTGAAGAAAACAAGATCATACTTATATTTTAATAAAAGAATTCAACAGACTGGGATGGAATATCTGTCGTACATGTAGAGATGTTGACTGCAGGCAAAAAAAAAATGCAGTGGTCTCAATTATTTCCAGAGCTTTATATCAATTCTACGGACGGTATCGCCCACGTTACCTATACGCATGCGCACATGCATGTCGGGGGAGAAGGGCAGTGGTACACCTGGGTGGGGATCATGCAGGTCTGCAGGTGGCACACTTGTGTCACAGCGCTCCTCAGTGAGTGTGACATCATGGTTTTAATGGTAATAGAGTCAGAGGGAGGTTAGTTACAGTGGGCGGTGCCCCATCACTCCCATCAGCATCCACCTTCAATTTCAATGTGATGTGAAATGGTGTTGTATCGGTGTAATAAAGGTCTGGAAGCGTTAATGGTATTTTATCACTGCAAATTCTCAGGATGTGATCTAAGTAGAGCAGCCGTCTGGTAACTGGATCCACAGGGAATGGAGCCAGAGAACAGGATTATACTGTAATAAAATAATAAATACAAATAAATCTGCGCCTAAACCAGCCTGTGTGTGTGTGCGCGCGCGCGCGTGTGTATGTGTGTATTGAGAAGAGTGGAATTATTATCTAGTGTTGTCCGGTGGTGTGTGAGGTGTGGTGGTTTCATGTGTAGCCGGTGAAGCGTGCACCGTTATTCGGCCTCAGTCAGAGTGCGGCACAAAAGGCAGGACGTGAGCACGCGTGTCGCTGAGGTGCGCGGGACAAAGCCTTACCTTCTAGCGGCAGCAGCAGCGCGAGCACCACGCACACAGACCACACACGGCGCGCACCCATGTCTCCCGGAGATCACGCACAAACGGTCCCACGCGATAAAAACACACAGACTGCTTCAGCGAAGGCAAGTCTCAGGCCTGTCAAACCGAAGTCTGCCGCTGCGCACCGTCGCAAAAGCCGCAATCAAGGCGTTGACTATGGCACCGGCAGCAACGCCCACTCCCGGCTTGCCGCTTCCTGTCAGACCTTTCAAAATAAAACGCTCCTCGTTTTTTCATTCATTTCTCATTGTGGCAACTTCCCACATATCAGAATCAGAATACTTTATTAATCCCGAGGGACATTGTTTGTATACAGGTGCTCCATGTAAGTATAAGGATATAAAGATAAGAAATTAAGGAAGGAAAAAAAGGAAAACAATACAATACACTACATAGTTTATAACACTATATACAGTAGAATGCAAGAATTATCAATATTTTAAATATATACAGTACCTATATGTATATACATCTACGTACTCACATCTGCATATAAATATACTTGCATACATACACATGTACACATATGCATATAAATACATAATACACATATATACATATACTTACATACAGTACATACACATTTGTCGCTAGATTGGGCAACTTTTCACACTTGCCCTATATACTTTATTTTCTTTTCAAAAAGCACCACACACTAAATGTATCTGTTTTTTTACCTTTTAAAAAATGATAACACAACAAGAATTTACAATTACGTTTGTTAAACACACAAATTAAAACAGTCCCACCCTTTTGGTAGGGGATCAGGTTGATATAAATTTAGCCATTTTTAAATTTGTTTGGGCAATGTTGTAAACTTTTGTGAAGACATTTTCCCTATAAATGACACAGCAAGAAAAACAGACCATTTGTGTTATTGGAGATTTAGATTTAGGTTAGATTAAACAAAAAAGGGAAAAACAGATTATTGCACATTAGAAGTACTAGTAGAAGTAACAAATGAAGTATTCATAGAAGTATAGCAATTATAATAGTTACGGTTATAATAAGTAATGATCTCGTAATATTACATGCACAATATGCACATTGTAAATAGCTTATAATTTAATAATCATTGAAAAAAGTTATGATTAAGTGATTCCCATCTTTGACTGGTACTGATGAACAAGGAAAAGCAAAAAAAAAAGACATGATGGAATGTCATGGATAATGAGATAATGAGAGTTCTCCAGTTTTGACACTATCATAGCTTTCATCCACTTTTTACACTCCATCTGGCAGAATGTTGCCATGGCCCTTTTATTTATTTGTTTATTTAACCTTTGTTTTTCCAGGTGAGTCCACTGAGAACTGGTTCTCATTTGCAGTGACGACCTTTGTGGGAAACTCCTTGTAATTACAATAACTCCAAGGATGTAACTCCATGGAGTAAACTGTAAGATCTGTACTGACAGTGGGCCCAGACGCAGAAAAAAGTTGGTTTAATAAAATATTTCTATTTTTTGGTTCTCACCGAACATACACTGTAGGACAAATTCTCTATTCTCTATCTAGATTTGGCATAACAAAAAGCAACGTTCAAAACACTTGAATATGTAACTAAAAAACCCACAACGAGAAAATCCAAACTACAAAACTATAATGCAAAATCTCACTCTGTGTGGCGAATGGTCACAAATTTCCAAGATAACAAATTACATTTAGAATATCAGACTATGATTCAAAGTTCAACACTATAAATACTTACAAACAAGAATACTCTTACAAGGATGAAAGTTCTAGACAGAATACAGGGTCGAACTCACTGGCCAAAGCGCACACAACGATCTGACAAAAGACAAGGGGAAGCACACAGACTTTTAAACACGGGGGTCACACCAGGTTGAGCACATCAGGGCTGATTAGACAGGAGACACAGGCAGGATGGAATCTGGGGGTGAAGCTATCTGAAACAAGAGGAGAGGAACGCTGGCCCACACAGGAAGTGACAAAACAAAACAGGCAACGCCAAACACAAACTCCACTTGATAACCCAGCCAAGCAGTAATCGTTTTATTTAACACAAAGCTGCACAACAGAGTTTAATGATGAAATGAAAGAAGAATTCACAGGAAACTCCCTTGACACACTGTTAAAAACCTACACATTGCACATCAGGCTCATCTCAGTCTGGTTATTTTGGATTTTGTCCCTCAGGAAAACCCCTTGAATGTGTGTGTCCTTGTTCCAGCGCAGATGTGTGTGCGCTGGATATAAACACTGTGGAGCTCTGGTCTGTTTGTCACATCCCAATGGAACAGATTTAAAGTTCACTGTCCTCTCTTGACAGAGCCGCATTTGTCCCTTGTTTATTTCACGAGATGTTCACTGTCCTGATGTCATTTCCTCAGGGGTCCGGGGAGATGACCCTGCGCAGATTCTCTAAGCTTCACAGTCTCACCTTTTCATATACACCATGGTTCAAAAGTGACACAACCTCATTCCTCATTATTTCTTTAATTTTGCTCTATATTATTATCCTTGTTCAACATCCAGGTCATTTGTTTTTGATACACTACCCTTCTAATACATAATATGGGTCAATAATTGTCTTATAGCCTTTATGGTTTATCTGTTCTGTATCTCCTTTTCTATTGTTTTTTTCCCTACTTATTCTTTGCTTTGTTTCAGCACAGTTTAAATCTGGGCAAAATGCCTCTCTTTGATTTTAACATGAGATATTAAGTACATTTTTTTGTCAGTAGTGTGCTCAAATAAAATATAATACAATACCTATATTGTATTATATATACTTTATTATGTATTCTATACTGTATATATTGTAGTAGGTACAATGAAATGTAAATGTGCCATCCAATCTGTGTGTCATATGTAAAACCTACTCATCAAATTAAAAGCGGCCAAAATTAATAGATTAAAAAAACAATCAGAAACCCTTCACTTACATGTAAGCCTACAATTTCTGATTGCACTGATCCCTTCAGAACATATTATTACACATCAGCTGTAATTTCTATGTTTGAGTGTTGTGACTTCTGGGTAAAAACTGGTGTTAATCTTATCTGTTTGTCCTTGTTTCATTGTTCTGTGTCACCATCTGCCTGACAGCAACAGTCCAGAGTGTAAGTGTGTGAGTTGTCTTTCACAATCTTCAGGCATATGACCCCCCACTGGAGCTCTTCCCTCCGTTACTGTACAGCCACACATATATATACAGTATGTTAGGATGTTCTGTCCACGAGGTGTTCATCAAATCAAATCGAATCAAATCAAACTTTAGTTATAAAGCACTTTTCATACAAAACAATGCAACTCAAAGTGCTTTACAATGTTAATCATAAAAACAAAAGAAAACCCATCCTTTATTCCCTCTCTCCATCCATATATGCATATGCCCACATACACACACTCACACACACCCTCACCTGGTAGTGAAGTAGGGAGACATGGCGTGGCATAGACAATTGTTGGAAAGGCTTCCATATGGTTCGTCCACACTGGGAGGAGTGTCATACCTTGACTGCCGGAGGAACCTGCCCCCAGACCTCCCAACCGTGACAGACAGGGGGGAGCCCCCGCACCAAGGTGGGGAGCCCCCCAAGCAGTCGTGCCAAAGGGACCCACAGACAGAACCCTACCAGTAGAGGCAGACACATCCCCCCGTGTGGAGGACCCCCCTGGGAAAACACTGAGGATAAAAGGTGAACATCTAAGGGAGTAAAAATAAATAGAAAAATAAAATGTTGTTGTTCCTCAGCGCCTGAGCAGCCTCTGCTGGGCTCTGTGTAAAATACATGCATCTACATTTGACTTTATAGTTCAAAGGCATTGTTGATGGTGTGCCTCTGGATAATAACTGAACTGACCGGTGGAACAGTGGAACAGTGCCTCTGACGTTTATTTCCTCCTGCATTTTTGCTCTACTTACTTTTAGAATAGAATAGAATAGAATAGAATAGAATAGAATAGAATAGAATAGAATAGAATAGAATGTCTTTATTGTCATTG
>JAPTHA010185783.1:0-12504 GCA_029814585.1 Gymnapogon annona | reverse complement strand
TTTTTCTGCATGGCACAGGTGTTCAACTGGAGACATGGGAGGTAGATTCCAACTTCCCCTTTGCAGAATCCTGATAGCGTCCCGTAGTTGAAGATAACTCAAGAAGTTTTTGTTTGTCATCTCAAATCTTTCTTTGAGTTGTTCTAAGGACATAAACTCTCCATCCTTTTAACAGTGTTCTACAAGACATATGCCTTTGTCCTGCCAGGATTTAAAGTTACCGCACTGGAGGATCTTGGGTAGTAATCCCCATAGTGGGGTTTTAGGAGAAAGAAACCCATCCACCCCAAACAGTTCCTGAAGTCTGCACCAAATTTGGATTGAGTGGATGATTAATGGGTTGTCAGTTGCTTTTTAATAGTTTTTGTATCCCATTTGTACAATCTATTCATTGGTGTCTCTTCTTTCATCTCTACCCTTTTAACGTCGACCCACGAGGGGCAGGGGCCTGTATCGGACTTCTGGGCTAGAAATCTAGCTTGTGCAGCGTAGTAGTACAGTTGAAAGTTAGGTAATTTCAGGCCCCCATCCTCATAGCTCAAGGTTAGTCTATCCAAGCTAACTCTTGGTGTCTCTCCAGGCCATATAAACTGCCCAACTACTTTCTTAAGTGAGGAAAAGAATGTTGTAGGAACTTGGATGGTGAGTGACTGAAACATATATAAGATTCTAGGTAGGATATTCATCTTAATGACATTAATTCTGCCTAGGGTAAAGGCCTGTCCATCCATCTCTTCAGATCCTCTCCCACCTTCTGGTGTAGACCAACTAAATTAAGGTTATAAAGATTTTTCAGGTTATTGTCCACCCATACGCCTAGATACTTGAAACCAGTAGGAGACCATTTAAAGGGAAACTTATGTTTCACCCTGTTGAAGTCAAAGACAGACAGAGGAAATATCTCGCTTTTATCCAGGTTCACCTTATAGCCCGAGAATAGGCTGTAATCGCTCAGTACCTCCTGGAGATGAGAAAGAGCGTTCCAGGCTGGTTAAGAATAAAATATCATCTGCAAAAAGTGAGATTTATGTACACTAGTACCGACCTCAAATCCACTTATATTAGGGTTTTTTCTAATGGCTTCTGCCAGTGGTTCTATTGCCAACGCAAAAAGGGCGGGGCTGACTGGGTCCCCCTGTCTGGTACCTCTGTAGAGGCGGAATCGGCCTGAGGTGACGCCATTAGAAATGACTCTGGCCTGTGGGGAACGGTACAAGGCTTTAATCAAGGCAATGAATGCTTCACCAAATCAAAATTTTTCCAAGACACTGAACAGATACAGCCATTCCACCATATCAAAAGCTTTCTCAGCATCTAGTGACACGGCCACACTTGGTATTTTATCCTTGTTAGCCAGGTGTATTATGTTGAACAGGCGCCTTAAGTTATTAGTAGACAATCTGTTTGTGATGAACCTTGTTTGGTCAGGGGGAGACACATTTCCAGCCTTCTAGCAATCATTTTGGTGACAAATTTACAATCTGAATTAAGGGGTGAGATTGGCCTATAGGAGGAGCATTTTTAAGGTCTTTTCCCTTTTTGTGAATGACTGTGATAGTGGCCTGAGAAAATGGCTCTGGGAAACGTCCATCTTTTCTGTTTTGCTCCAACACATCTAACAGCAATGGCACTAGCTGGTCCTGGAATTCTCTATTACTTCTTTTCTTTCGGAGATGGCATCTAGCATTCATATACGTTATAGCACCTATTGAATATGATGGTGAACTATAATTGTTAGCCTTTTAAATAATAAAAAAACTCAATGGATAAAACAAAGTCCACCTTTATGCAAGGAAAAGGGTATTTGTTATATCAATATTCAATTGCATGTTGTCTGCAATTTCAGCGATAGTTTCACTAAATATTGGAAAAAAATGTTTTTAGACTATGTAGCTTCATCACCCAACGTGTATGCACATCCACTGCAGTCAAGTTGTGACTTGGGAATCTTGAGTCCTGCAATTGTGCACTTTTAATTGTCAGGATGGCTACAGTTGAACTCTGTTGAAATCTGTAATCAGAATCAGAATCCTTTAATTGTCACTTTAAACATTGTCAACATTCACTGTGAAAGTCTGATTGGCAACTCCACATGACAGCAGGTACCAAAACAAAACGGTATATAAAAAAAGCAAAAGTATAAAATTACGGTGAAACGAACTTCAGTGCAAAAGGTCAGTCAAATATATTGCATCAAATACATTACTTACATTATACTATAACTGACTCTTCAAGAATTAGCTTGTCATATGTTTTGTTGAATTATTCATGTGCTGGGTGAGAAATGAGAAGATTTGTGCTACTAAAGCTGTTAAATCAAGTCACAACTTTGAATAGACAAATATGGCTGTTGGAATTTTTACTTACAAATTTGACTCCAGTTGTAAATCCCACGGGTTCATTACACTGCCTATTGCCTTGACCATAAAACAGACCTGAAATAGGATTAAAGAGTAATCATGTAATCAACCAAACATAAGTACCTAAACAAGGGACCGAACTCTGATTCCCCATCCTTGAGTGAGCCCTGAATTACACTTTCCCTCATCCTTTATACTCTTTTATGGGGTGTTATCCTCTTATGATCTCAACCAATAACCACACATATCACCCACACTAAAGCTGTCTGCTTCAATCTAACCCACTATTCTTACCCCGATCTTTATAGCTAAAATGACAATAGCACTAACAATTCTATCCTACTCTTATCTATTTTATACCTGCGTTCCGCACTCCTAAAAACCAAGTTAACCCAAGTTTAACCCTTTGTTCTCTTCCATTTTACTCTTTGTAGTTTGCAACCATCGAAAGAGCAAGCTATGAAACTCACCAACCCAATACTTTAGCTAACCTTTTGAAAACTCTCACCTCATGTGTCCAGCACTGTTGTCAACAGTCCCACAGTGGAAATGAGTACAGAGAGTATTTAAGTTTACGTAGCCTTGTATTATATACTGTATTATCCTAAGGAATAACAGGATGTACCCACCATTGGATAAAATCTAAATTCTCTTAAATAAGGCTGGACATGCAGCCGATGAGTAAAAACTAAGGACTCAACCATGTTGCGCTACATGCAACTGTGCTTTGTCAAGAGGAAAATTAGTAAAGTGGAGTCACGGACAATGAATAAGTATTTCTAAAAGTACATGATCAAAGCACTTCTCTAAACTCCTTTTCTGTTTGTGTTGCTGCACTTCCGAAGCACCCAAGAGAAAATTATCATACACTACATGTGTGAAAACCTTAACCCAGGACTGAAGATATTAGTCAAACTGACCCTTCATAGTTTAGCCCCTTGCTACTGGCTATCTTTGGTGAGAAATGAGTTGAAAGGGAGGACAACAGCAGCTTCTTCCCTGCTGCAGTCGGACTGTTGGTCAGTACTACATAAGTACTGCATCAGAGGGTTGGAGGCAATACACTGTATGTGTTTTGAGTGTACGTTCATACGTGTAAACTAATTACCTCCTCCTTGTTGCAGTGTATGTTATTTCATTTTCTTTCATTTATTTATGTATTCTATTTATGACATTTGTCTCCTGGGTTTTATTTGCTTTTTACACATAGATTGTATATGTTTTTTGTAGATGATTATTGTTGATTGTATCTTGACCCTAGGAGTGACCACACAAACATTCCTATGTGTTTCAACACAAATGGCAATTAATTTATCTTGAATCTTGAACAGCATCACAAAACCCACATACCCTGACAGTCCTGAAAGACGAACTGCCCTTAGACCAAAACAATTGGTGTTTTTAACTGTATTGGTACCCAACAAGCAGGAAGAGTTCTTAAATGAAACTACTTAATTCACACACATGTATGTATGTATATATATATATATATATATGACAAGATTTTAGAGTAACAGTCAGTCAGGTTAATGTCTGCATGTGGTCTGAGGTTTTTAAGTCTCATAAATTGGAGAATACTATAATATTAGTCAGGGTACTGCCCTCAAGTGGATGCTACCATCAGGATTGCAGGAGCACTCTGATGCCACAGTGACAGTGAAACTTCAGAAAATAGGTGATAAAACCTCCAAATGTTCATTCATTCATTCATCTTCCAAACCCGCTGAATCCTTTGCAGGGTCGCGAGGGTCACTCGAGCCTATCCCAGCTACTCAGGGTGAAGGCAGTGGGGGGACCCTGGACAAGTCGCCAGTTCAACCTCTAAATGTTCTTGGCCAATTTTGTTGTGGTAGTTGATGTGACTCTCAAAACATTTTCCAAAGCAGTTGGCTTAGGTTTCATGCAAAGTGTTTCCATATGGTGGTTTTCAATTAAGACCTAATTCAGTTGGCATTTGATGAAGGGAACAGATATACTTATCAATTTACTCATATTTTCAGCAGATTCTGAAGTGCACATGGCACCAGGACACCGTAGGCTGGAGCTCGATTGATAGACTTTGTAGTTATGTCATCTGATCTCTGGCAGCGTGTCTTGAAGACATCAGAATTATTTTTATTGCCAATAGGTTTACACTTACATGCAATTTGCTTTGGTCATTTGGTGAATAAAATATACATCGTAGTACAATAACAATAAAATTTAACCAGTGCTTCCAGTCAGAGTCATCAATTGAAAATATATTATTGCACTACTGTATTATATAAAAAGAAATGGAAATATAAAATATGTGCAAAGTAGCTTAAGTCTATATTCATTGTAGCTTAAGTCTATGTGCAATGTAGCTTAAGTCTATGTGCAATGTAGTTTAAGTGTATGTGCAATGTAGACCGTCCTGCTGTGACGGTCAAAGGTTCGTAAGTAGCTGCTTTATAGATTAGTGCCTGAATCTTCAAAGGTTCGTGGGGGGGGGGGTTAGTGGGGAGCCATGGTCTTGTTTATGAGGCTCACTGCAGTGGGGTAGAATCTGTTCTTGCGGTGTGAGGTTCTGGTCCTGATGGAGCGCTGCCTCCTGCCAGAGGGGAGTGACTCAAAGAGATTGTGTCCAGGGTGGGAGGGGGTGGCTGCAATATTTCCTGCTCGCTTCAAGGTCCTGGAGGTGTGCAAGTCATGGAGGGAAGGCAGGCTGCAGCCAATCACTCTCTCAGCAGAATGAATGACACGCTGCAGTCTGTCCTTGTCCTTGGCAGTGGCAGCAGCGTACCAGATGGTTATGGAGGAGGTGAGGACGGATTCAGTGATGGCGGTTTAGAAGTGCACCATCATTGACCTTGGAAGGTTAAAGTTCTTCAGCTGCCTCAGGAAGTACATCCGCTGCTGGGCTTTCTTGATGAGGGAGCTTATGTTCAGCTTCCACTTGTGGTCTTGGGTGAAGATGGTTCCCAGGAAGCGGAAGTGCAGGGTGATGGGTGTAGGTGGGGGTGAGTTCTTTCTGAAGTCCACTATTATCTCCACTGTCTTTTGAACATTGCATCCCATATTGTTCTGTCTGCACCAGGAAACCAGCTGGTCAATCTCCCCCCTGTATGCAGACTCATCCCCATCAAAGATGAGACCAATGACGGTGGTGTCATCTGAAAACTTAAGGAATTTAACAGACTGGTGACTGGAGGTGCAGCTGTTAGTGTACAGGGAGAATAGCAGAGGAGAAAGAACACAACTTTGAGGGGATCCAATGCTGATGGACCAGGAATCACAAATGTTTCCCCAGCTTCACGTGCTGCTTCCTGTCTGACAGGAAATCAGTGATCCACCTGAAGGTGGAGTCGGGCACATTCAACTGGGAGTTTGTCCTGCAGTAGATCCGGGATGATAGTATTGAAAGCATAGCTGAAGTCCACAAACAGGATCCTGACATAGGTTCAGTAAGTAGTCCAGGTAAAGTGGAGAGGCATGTTTACAGCGTTGTCCACATACCTATTGGCTCTGTAGGCGAACTGCAGGGGGGCCAGGAGTGGGTCTGTGATCGTTTTGAGGTGGGACAGCACAAGGCGCTCAAATTACTTCAATACCACCGAAGTCAGGGCGACGGGTCAATAGTCATTAAGTCCTGTATTTTTAGGGAAGGGGATGATTTGAATCAGGCTGGTACGTGGCATGTCTCCAGTGAGGTGTTGAAGATGTAAAAGAGTAATTTCACCGCCTTTCTAAACCTGTACTTTGACTCTCTGATCCTTCCCCTGTCCCCAGTCCTTGTTGTGAGGGGCCTGTTGGGAACATCTGGCAGAACACCCTGTCCGTGCAGTCTCTAACTCCCACGTCCAGGAGAGCTTCTCACAGATCCCGGAGGAAACTGAAGAAATCGAGTCTGAATGGACCATGTCGTCACCTCCATTGTTGTAGCTGTGACCGCAGCGTCTCTGGTTCCTGGAGGTCACTGGAATTAAGGGTTGCCATCAGGCTGAAGAAGTCGTCCTATGGGGCACTATTAAGCCCATAGGAGTCCTGAGGTAGACCAGGCACGTCACAGCCCAGGCAGTGTTGGACACAAAAACTTGAGCCTGTGAGGACTTTGAGGAGACTATGGAGGAGGACTAGCAGTCTTCCCGAAAGAAATTCTGGCAAGCAGTCCGGCGGCTCAGGAGGGGGAAGCTGTACTTCACCAACATCGTTTATGGTAGTAGCGGAGATCTGGTGAACTCAACTGGGTGGGGATGTCGTTGGGTCGTTGAAGGAATACTTTGAGGTTCTCCTCAATCCCACCATCACTTCTTCCACCAGGTGTGGGTGAGATCCACCCTTAGTACCTTAAGGCTCTAAATGTGCAGGGACTGTTGTAGCTGTCACATCTCTGTAACATTGCGTGGTGGTTGAGGACAGTATTCAACCGTTGGATGAACCTCAGATCCAGGAAGAACAATGTGAGCTTCGGTTTCGGACACTGGACCAGCTCTATACTCTCCGCAGTGTTCTTGAGAATTCATGGGAGTTTTCTCAACCAGTCCACATTTTTTTTGTGGATCTGGCGAAGGCGTTCGACGTGTCCCACAGGGCATCCTGTGGCTGCTCTGGTAGTATGGGGTCCAGGGCCCTTTGCTAGGGGCTGTCCGGTCCCTGTACTCTCGGAGCAGGAGCTTTGTTTGCATTTCTGGCAGTAAGTCGGACCTGTTCCCGGTGTGTTTTGGCCTCCAGGAAGGGCTGTCCTTTGTCACCAATTCTGTTCATTACCTACATCTAAAGAATTTGTAGGGGCAGCTAGGAGCCAGAGGGGTCTGTTTTGGGGACCACAGGATCTCTTCGCAGATCACGTGGTTCTGTTAGTTCCATTGAACCTGGACCTCTGCCCCAGTTCACAGCTGAGTATGACGGGATATCAGCCATGGTTCTCAACCAGGGAAAGGTGGCTTTCCGTCTCTGAGTCGGTGGGATGTCCTTGCCTCAAGTGGAGGAGTTCAAGTATCCCAGGGTCTTGTTCACGAGTGGGGGGAAGGTGGAACTCGAGATCAATAGATAGAACGGTGCAGTATCTGCAGTGACGCAGTTGTTGTATCGGTCCGTTGTGGCACAGAGGGAGCTTAAGCCGAAAGGCGAGCATCTCAATTTAGCAGTTTACCTTCGTTCCTACCCTCACCTATGGTCATGAGCTTTGGCTCATGAACGAAAGAACAAGTAACTGGATACAAGCGTCTGAAATGAGTTTCCTCAGCAGGGTGGCAGGGGATGCTCTTAAAGAAAGTTTGAGGAGCTCAGCCACCCGGGAGGAGCTCAGAGAAGAGCCGCTACTCCTCCACATCGTGAGGAATAAGCTGAGGTGGCTCAGGCATTTGTTTCAGATTTCTCCTGGACACCTCCCAAGAGAGGTGTTGTGAGCATGTCACTCCGGAAGGCCCCGGGGAAGTCCCAGATAAGTCCCCGGAAGAAAACAGACCTATATAAATGAGTCATTAGTTGTGGTTTGATGGCTGTATCTGTTTTCAGTATACCCAAAGACACTCAGCGCTCCAATATCTTTCTCACGACGCACTTGGGTGGTAATCAAATTGCTCATCACATTTATCATCCCCACAGCCTTTTTGCTCCTCTTAACACATTTACAATCTCACTTACTTTTAGGTAACAATTAGAGCAGTGCTTTTACAATGATCTAATACACTTCTCGACACTGTTAAAGTGTTTGATTTTTGCTCTGAGCTGCTGACTGATTACTGGTGACACCTCTGCCTATTGTTGTGGATACGTGGATGACGGATCTGTTTTCACTGCTTGCAGATGTATTGGCCCATCTCCCTGTTGCGATGAGACCACAAACAATGTTGACAATTCTATGACATTTCGTTTCCAGATTCATTGTGTGTGTCTGTGTAATGACGATAAAAGAACTCTAACTCTAAGTCTAAACAATGACTTGGAACACATCATGAAGAACTTGATTACTTTTCTTCCCTTTTTATGACTGTTGATGTGTCCTACATGCCTGTACTTCTTTCTCCCCAACACACCCCTCTCGTTCTTTCCCTCTCTCCTTGGTGTTTCTGCGTCCTTTGACTCCAACTGGTCTGGGCAGATGACCATCCTCCAGGGGTCGGGGTCTGCTCGAGGTTTCGAGGATCTATGCATGTAAAGCGCTTTGAGAAGACTGTTGTTGAATTGAATTGAATTAAATATACCTTAATTAGTCCCCAGAGGGGAAATTTCACAAACAGCAGCTTAATACAAAGAGTAGGAAAAAAAAACAGAGCAGAACAGATACACAACAAACTGAAATCTTGCACAACATGGACAACAAAGACAAAGATGGTATACATGATTGAAGTCCCAGAGATGATAACGATAACAAGGGGCTGGATGCATAATTCGGAGACAAACGGCAGTGAAAGGGTCCATAGCCACCATAAGCATAGCACTCACAGCTGCTAACCGCTAACAGTTGAAATGTAAACATCTTTAAACATTTTGTGATTTGGCGCTATACAAATAAACTTCGATTTGATTTCCTTTGATTTTGATTCCTTTGATTTTGATTTGATTTAGTCTTTAAAGCGATAATCTCCTCCTCAGACTTAGCATCCCGTTGCTGTCAGAGTTGGATGAATCAGAGAGTTCCACATCTGACCTTCTCTGAAGTCCGTCTAATATCACTGCCATATCTTTATCTGTGTCGTACGTCTTCTTTGCCAATGTATTTGCAAAGACATGCCCACAAACTAATATTGATAATACAATTCAAAACCTACCTAACACTCAATGATAATTACTGCCACTCATTAATACTTTCTAACATTACCTAAAACTACTAAAAAAGCTGAACAAATATTTCTAAAACTAACAAATCTCTGTCAAAGCTCTTCTCTGCACCCTGTGTAAAAAAAGTTCACCGAGGCGTTTTACTGCAGGGCTTTCACGCCTCATCAGTATAGTGGGTGTCAATGGATTCAGTAAGATCTCTTCTTTAAATAAGTACAACCATGGCTGCATCACACCTGGGTTGACGACGATGTGCATATATTTTATGTTCATGCCGATCATGTTTGAACACTAGTTTGCACTAAAATACACGGCTGACTTTTATTAACCATATGGTCTAAACTTTGAGTAAAAGCTGAAAAAAATATAATTTTTCCTGATTTATTAGATTTTTACTGAAGATGAATATTAACATGATTTTTTCAGCCCGCTGCTTAAGGGTTTAATTTATGTTGTTTTGCAGAAACACACACACACACAATAACTTGTATACATCTGGAGATGTAAACCCCTTATTTTATTTCATTAAGGCCATCATAACAGACTTTAAATCTTGTGTCTCCCGTGTCC
This sequence comes from Gymnapogon annona, assembly GCA_029814585.1. Lineage (NCBI taxonomy): Eukaryota > Metazoa > Chordata > Actinopteri > Kurtiformes > Apogonidae > Gymnapogon > Gymnapogon annona. The sequence goes on along the minus strand of JAPTHA010185783.1, from coordinate 2,830 downwards.
TTGTCTCTCCACCTATCAATGTTATGAAGTTGTTATAGTTCAGGCTCCTGGACTCTCTGTTGATTGGTTATTCATCACGTGACTTGTGCATGTTCTACGCATGTGCCCACATTTCATTCTTTTCCTGTGTGGTCGATATAAAATGAGTCGTGAAGATCTCGATCAGTTGTTTTATTTGAGTCCTATAAACTATAAGACACAACAAATGGTGACGAGGATCTTACTCACGGTGCAGGGAGAGGATCTCATGTAACAACGATACAGAGATAAGACAGAGGACCAGTCGATCAGGATCGCATACCCAAGAAGAATGGTGAGCATTGGAAAAATTGACGTCTTTGATGGCACACAGGAAAGCTGGGCGAATTATACAGAACGCCTGGAGCAATATTTCATTGTCAATTAAGTTGCAAATGACAAAAAAAATGCCGGCCTTGCTAAGTCTGATAGGTCTGAAAATGTATGGATTGCTCCGTGACTTGACAGCCCCTGCGAAACCTTCGACCAGGACGTTTGAAGAGCTAGTGGCTGCACTACAAGCTCACCTCGTCCCGAAACCACTCATCATTGCAGAGCGCTTTCGATTTCACAACTCTGAACTGCTCCTGGCTCGAGGGTGCCAGGAGCAGTTCAGACACTCAAACAAGGGCTTCGGGCATTTAAACGGGATGGAGGAACACTGCAGACAAGATTATCCCAACTTCTGGCGGCATATCGAAATACCTCACATGTCACTACAGGGGAAACCCCAGCAGTCCTGATGTTGCAGCAAAGGCCACGCTCGCGCCTAGACCTCATGAAGCCCAGCAGACGAGACAGTGTACTAAATAAACAAGCAAAGATGCTATATGGGACACGGGAGAGACAAGTTGTCACGGGACAAGAAGTCATGGTCCGAGATTATCGGAGGGGAGAAAAGTGGGCCTACGGGGTTTTACAGGCCCAGACAGGACCTTGGAGTTATGAGGTGCAAGTTGGGCCTAATATGGTTTGGTGGAGACACATAGACCCGATGCATTCTGCAGGAGAGCGTGTGACAATACAGCAGGAGCAAGGCAGAGCTACAGGGGAGATAAAGGGAGCCACTGAAGTCACAACACCAGATATGGCTGCAAGCACAGTCAGACCAGAGACTTCAACGTCAAGCCTGCCACCAGAGGGGGACCCCGGCACGATAAAACAGTCCAGATATCCCCAGAGAACCTGAAATCCACCAAACAGATTAAACCTATAGTCTAGTATGGTAGAATAAGTTGAAATGTTCTGTTAATTCTTCTGAGGCGTTGCATGATGTCCCTTGTTTTATTTTATTTGTTTATATACAACTTCTATTGTAGAAAGGAGGAGTGTTATAGTTCCTCCTGGACTCTCTGTTGATTGGTTATTCATCACATGACTTGTGTATGTTCTACACATGTGCCCACGTTTCATTCTTTTTCTGTGTGGTCGATATAAAATGAGTCATGAAGATTTCGATCAGTTGTTTTATATGAGTCCTATAAACTATAAGACACTACAGAAGTGTAAGGAGGGTATTTAAGTAATTAAAACTGAGGAGGAGAAACTGCTGAATGCTCGGAGCGATGCCATATGGACAGCCTTGCGAACCTACACAGCTCAACAAGCGTCATGCAGAATGCTCCACAAAAATCTTGAGTGTGTAGTGTCAGTCACAGTTCTCATTTTGTCTCCTGCTGTGTAGTGAACATATTGAGTGTTTGTGTCAAATCCAATGGTACAATCTTTGTGTTGCTGGCTCGGGGGATCCAAGCCAATCGGAGCCCTTGCCTTGGCTAATGTTAATCTGCGCCCCATTGCTACTTATTATAATGAAACCACCCCAGTAAAATACGGTTTTGTCTGGTCGTCTTCTTGAATACATTCAGCAACAGAAAGCACCATTTTCCTTTTTTAAAAAAAATTTCATAGTAAAGTCTAATTTTGTCGGGTGTTTTTAGCTCAATGGTAGGTAGTCCATGAGCTATTGTGAAGCAGCATTGTCCGAGATCATCTTTGTTGTTGTCAATGTTGTTGTCTTAATTTGCAATTTCTTCAAACATTTTCTCAGACTAAATTACCAGTTTGATTCACTTCAAATTTTATAAATAGGTTCCTCGGAACATTGTCTACAAAGATTGCTCACAGTTTAGAGAAACTTTGATTTTTGAAATTTAAAAATTTGTCTGTACATAAAATGGTCCATATTTGAAGTTTTTTTTAAAAAAAGAAATGGCTAAGCGTCACCTCATTGGGGGGGAGGAGCCTGAGCTTGTGTGGGAGGTTGAGAGTTACCGGCTAGATATCTAGTTGTGTGTGTCGGGCTCACCTTCACACACAGCTTAGGCTCTGGAACCCAGCTCCTTGAGAGGGGCTGGACACTCCACTATTCTGGAGTTGCCCATGGTGAGAGGTGGCGGGCAGTTGTGGCCTTACTTATTGCCCCACAGCTTAGTCGCCAGGGGTTGGAGTTTACCCCGGTGAACGAGAGGGTCACGTCCCTTTGCCCTCAGGTGGGGGACAGGGCTCTGTCCAGTGTGGTGGCCTATGGGCCGAACAGTGGTGCAGAGTACCAGACCTTCTTGGAGTCCCTGGCAGGGGTGCTGGACTGCGCCCCAACTAGGGACTCCATTGTTCTGCTGGGGGACTTCAACGCCATGTGGATGACGACAGTGAGACTTGGACGGGGGTGATCGGGAGGAATGTCACCCCCGATCTGAACCCGAGTGGTGTTTCGTTATTGGACTTCTATGCTTGTCGCAGTTTGTCCATAACGAACACCATGTTCGAGCACAGGGGTGTCCACAAGTGCACATGGCACCAGGACACCCTA